>RJWT010023950.1:0-16637 GCA_004365215.1 Cuniculus paca | reverse complement strand
GATAATACAATGCCTACACATGTGAGTCTGGCTTATTTTACAGTGGTTCTATTTTATTGTTTGGCACTGCCTTCTAAGGCAAATCCTATAAGATATAAGCATACATTTAAAAACAGTTTTCTTGGGAAATAATTTACATACCTTAACATTTACTCTTTGAAGTGTACACTTCATTACTTTTTGTTGCTGTTGTTGCTGTCTGATTTTTTTATTTCATTTGCTTTTGGTGAATTTACAAGGGAGTGTAGGGTCGGGGATTTAGCTTAGTGGCCTAAGTGCCTGCCGAGCAAGCACAAGGTCATGAGTTCGATCCCCGGTGCCACAAAAAAAAAAAAAAAAAAAATATATATATATATATATATATATATATATATATATGGGAGCATATTCACCACAATTCAATTTTAAAGCATTATATCCCCCCAAAAAGGATCCATCATGACTACTGTTTACACTGGCTCCATACCCCACCCGTAGGCAACAGTATTAATTTCCTTTCTGTCTTTATAGATTTACCTTTCTGGATATTTCATATAAGTTAAATCATGCAATATGTGGTCTTTTGCATCAGATTTTTCTCACTGAGAATATTATTTGGAAGTTTAACAGGGTTTTAGCTTATATTACTACTTTGGTTCTTTTTAATTGTTAAGCGGTACTGAATTGTATGGTTTTTGTTTATTCATATGATAGTCAAGTCTAAAATGTAGATTGCTTTCACTTTTAGGTTACCAGAAATGATGCTGCTGTTCATAGTCCTTTGAACACATTTTTTTTTACCACAGCTGGTGTAGATTCTACTCATTCATGCAGATTCCTGATGGATGTAAGGATCTTTTCAAAATTACAATTTCCATGGTTATGCTTCAACCTCTAAGTCAAAATTCTGAGATTCAGCAATCTTTTAATAGGCTACCTGTTGGTAGCAAGCATGACCCAACTCTGTGAAGCAACACATGGGAGCCATGGGCTAGGCAATAACACCTACACGTTTTTTGCCTACCACTGTGCCTTTGACTACACTTCTCTGAAAATAACTTTCCTTTCCATAATTTCCTGCTCTAAAGACTTTAGTAACTTAAATGTCTTTTAAAATCTTAACATAACCTCTTAATTTGGAATAAGTATTATTTCCTCTGTGTTCCTATGACACATTTTGTCATACATCACAGCCTGCCTTATTTAACTTATCTTATTCTCATATATGACTTTTTCCCTCTCCTTGGATGTTGAGATTTAAATCTTAAGATAAGAAATACTTTCAGAAAATATTTTGTGCTGAATTGTGCTGAAAATTTAATTCCCATAGATATGCTTGCTACCCTTAGTTCATTTAATAATTTTTGTACTTTTAAAAGCCCTTTTCCTTTGGTTATAAGCTCCTCAATAAAAGGATCCATCTTTTTCATAGTGAGCAGCAGAATCTTTTCCTATTGTTCAGTGTTATGTGAGTATTATTATTTATTCATCTTATCAACTTGCCCCCATCCATGATATAAGGCGAAACCTAAGTGCACATCATATTGAGAAACACTAACCAAAATAGAACACAGAAGCTGTAAATTCAGCTCCCATCCAGCTATAGTACATGGTCTTTCACAAGCTAACTCTATTTTAGGCTTCCATTTGAACATACCTATCCCACTTTTATCTAGAGGACCAGACTGTCCTTTCTGTCTAACGTCCCGGGAGATGTCTAGAATTGAAATCTTTCAGAGGTTCCTAGGCTTACACTTTAGTGTCTTATACCATAAGTGCAGTAGTTACTAGCCTCAGATCCGCTCACTGGCCTTTGGAAAAGTTCACCTCTTGATTCTAAGCATTCAAAACCTGATGATAATTTTTCCTCTTTCCTAACCTTGTAATTCACGTTCCTTGTCAAGGCTATTTCTACTTTCAGATTAGCTCATTAGGAAATTTCTCCTCCATTCTGAATTTGCTTCTGACTTATCATGGGTCACATTTTATCATATGGAACCAGCACAAAAGAAGAAAGAGGCATGCTCTAGCCCGGAGATCAGCACCATGGTAAAGTCAACATTTGGAAAATGGATTTGGCTTAAGCACTTGGCTCTAGAGACAGAGCTGTACTGGCCAAGCACCAAAGTCAAGGGAGTGCTTTACTCACCATCTCTATTTTAGCACAAGTTGGCACCAATATTTCCAATTAGGCACACTATTTAGCCAGGCATTAAACCAATCCAAAGAAAGCAGAACTCCTAAATCCTGTTCTGGTAAAAGAGACAAAGCTCCAAATATCCCCATAGCAAATGCAGAGAGTAGGCTCAGTGGCATTAAAATGGGCTTTCCAAAAAGGCTTTGCTTCCAAAAAAGAGAGATGGACAGTTGAAAAATCATTGAGGATCAAAGGATGATGGCAGATCTATGGAAAATGTGAGCTATGAGAGCAGGGAAGAGAGAATATAAGGACCTAATGAACTAGAGTCATGTGGAAGAAAGATATTATCTTAGGTGGTAAAATAAATCCCAGATTCTGCATCCCAAAACGGACATTAGATCTCACTTTACTGAAGGGAAGCATTAGGCTATGGAAATAATGTTTGTAATGAGAACTGGCCCAGAAAAAGAAAATTTAAAACCATAACAGGGAGCTGTTTTTGCTAGATAACCTAGGGTGCTAGGAAAGAACCCCAAGATTTTGTAGCTTAAAATAGTGCTTATTTGCTGTTCCATCTATGTACCTGTCATATGTTGGAGTGGTGGCTGATGACTTTGGTCAGTCAAGAACCCAAGCTGACAGAGCAGGACACCATTCCAGAAGGAGGGAGAATTCTGGAAGGTCTTGAATTAGCAATTAATAATTGTATCTAAAATGTGTACATGATTCTTCTTTTGATAACTCATTCCATAACTATGTACATAGACTCACCCAACCACAAAGAAACCAAAACTTTCCAAGAAGGTACAAAACCAGAATATTTAGTGAGAAATATTGTTGACACTTTAGATCCTTCATTTTTCTGAAGTTACATTTGTATGTACTAAAAAACTAAGGAATATAAAACAAGATGTCAAACACAAGGTGTATACTGCATGAAACATTTCTTGATTCAGTCACATCAGTGTAAAACTTATAACAGTAAATGACACATTGCGAAGAATGAAGGAATAAGTATATCAGAGGTGAAGGGGAGCATACTGAGTATTTTGAGAGGAATTAATGGCAATGTGTTTTTTACTATCATAATTTTTAAAATTTTAACTTTCACCATCTGTTTTGATCAGTCCTCATTGATCAAACATTTATGCCAATTTCTGTCAAGTAAAATTATTTTGGTGTGTCCCCATCTACCTTACTCACCATACCTGGCACTGTATGGCTTCTGACTCTTTCCTAAAGTCAAAGACAATAAAAGATAAATGTTTTTGATTCATTCAGGACATTGAGACATCCATGATACCATAGAAGATACTCACAAAAGAGAATTTCCAGAACTGTTTCAGAAACTGGCAAGAACTATGTTAGGGAGTGTTTTGAAGAGAACTAATGACAATTCATCTTTTACTTTAATAAATGTTTTGAATTTAAGCATTCACCTTTTTTTTTATCATGCCTGCATCTATATACAAGCTCATTGTGCAGTGGTATCAAACCATACATTTGAAATTTTTCTATCTTTTCCCTATTCTCCCTCTTCATTATTTGACCTACCTTGTTGGTCTGTCTGCAAAGATCCAGTGAGGGAAGGGGCAGTTTCTGACAAATACTTCCTTTCATGATTTTAACAACTCAACTTGGGGTTCCAGAGCACAGCCTCTGTATTTTTCTTCCTTTCCCTTCTTCCTTTTATGATTCAGTCTAACTCCTCTTCTATTGCAGCACTGTCACATAAACAACTAATCAAGTATCTATCTTTCTGGATTTCATCTCAAGAAATAAGATTTCACCTGCATTTAATCATAATTATGTATATTGGCCAGTCACACTGGATACAAACCAACCTTAACCTAGCTTTTAGTTTGGGGTCATGCAGTGCACAGACATATTACATGTACAGAATAAAAAGAATAATCTTACTTGGAAATTCTCCAGGTAATTACTTAGAAATGTATCAAACCATTACATTATAAAGAAAAGTTTCAGAGAACATAATGATACTAAAATAGTGCAAACAAAAGTAGATATTTTATTTTCAAAAACACTCTGTGGATCTGCATCATTCATCTGAAGTATAATCTGATTTGCCATGAAGTTTTCCAATTGGATACACAGTTGCATCCCATGAAATGACCAAAACAAACAGGAAAACGAACTAAAAATTTGATTGACCCATGAGCTGTTTGCAGCCTGAATATCAAGAAGAATAGAATAGCTGCTTAGGTCCTGTACCCTTAAATGTCCTGAGGCTAGAAATATGCCAAGGAGCTACTGCACTTCACACATAAAAACCCTGAACAAAAATCTGCAGCGCTAAGCAATGTTCAGAAATAAGACAAAAGAGAGACTTTTGCACATTTTATAAATGAAAAACATACTTATGCCAAGTAAGTGTATGTTTTGTTAAAGGTGAATACTTGTCATCTTCGGCTTAATAGAGAAGAAGCAAAAGCAAATGTATTCAATGGAAGTTTTGTTTGTGCCCGAAGTTATGTATTTGTCATGCACAGAAAATGAGAGAACCGATCTCGTGTTCTGTCATCCTAACTTACATAATGTGAATGAATCAGCTTGGGCCTTTTAAACATCAAAGAAAAAGTGGCCTGGATTAAAGTGCTTCTAACATTACATCACAGTGCAGCATTTGTTTGGTGTTTTCTTTTGCTTTCTATGAGGCTAATTTAGAGAGAAATGTAGTCATAATCAATGATATTCTTTCCATTACTACACAATTATATCATCGACTGATGATGATTGCATAAAGTGGCTAATTATTTTCACAATTGCTTTGGAATAAGCATTCTAGGAAACTGTGTGAACTCTAAAGTGCATGAAAGTCTAATTTTATAAAACATCACACAAAACATTCTTTTTCTCTCAATTATCAGAAATACACCTGTTGGTTTTTTGCCCTGTGAGTGTCTGCACTAACTGGACCACTTCTCATTCTTCATGCTGACAGTGAGCAGAGGCTGCTGGAGGCCTAAATAAGAGGTATGTACCCAAAAACTAATTAAATTTGATTTATTTCTTCTGGCAGAACTTTGCATTTCTCTTTCCATCTTTTATTTAAAACCTGAGAGTTTCAAGAGCAATAAATAAGCAACAAAACAAAGCCTTGATGATTACATTGAATTTCATCTATTTCTCAGCAAATGGATATATGATCTCTGGCACACAGAAGCATAACCAGTCTACTTTTTTCTATCACTAGAATTAAATTCAGGCCCCAGACTTAGGTTGTTTCTGTTTCTTCGGTTAGAGAAAGAAGGTGGAGTTTTCTATTCTTTCTTCAAAGTATAATTTTAATCCTGTCTCTTGCATTAGTCTCCCTTACTTATTTTATACTAATATTACTGTTCCGTCACTAAATCCTCAGTTTTCTTATAGCACTATCTCACATAGCTTGATATGACTGCCACTTGAGTCATACTTCCACACTGTTCTGTCCAGTCAAAACTTCCTCCAAAATAATCAACCCCAACTTGTAATTGTATGGAAATAGGAATAGTTCCCTTTTATGGAAATAAGAATGATTCTTATTTGATCTGTCTTCCAAGATGATTGTGGCATCCAAACTTGACAATGTATATAACAAGTCTTCCTAGGCCACATGTGTTAGGGCAGAAATGTTATCTGACTTGTGCATCAAGAAGTGAAACTGTGATCCTACCCTACTCCCAAGATCTCCAGGAACACTGGTACTCAATAACCTTGTTTAATGAATAAATTAAAGATGACATGATTGAATCAACAATCAGTTGCAGAAATAGAAGTTTCTAAGGAGAACTTTAAAAAGGAAAGCAACAGCTAAGAGTGGAAGAAGACAAAAGAAATCAAAAAGCAAAGACTAGAAGTAAGTAGGGTCCTGATTCCCTAGCATGCACCCCTGCACGTTTTTGTCACTCTTGCCTTTCTGCAGAGGTGACAGGAATCTGCACCTAGCATCACCATGTTCACTTCTGCAAATGTCCTAACTCCTTTTAATGGAGTGTTTCAATTAATCCTCTAAAACACTGGTAATATTATTATCTCAATTAAAAAAATGAGAAAACTCTCTCTGACATACTAACAACTTGTCAAAAGACACACTGTGATGAAGCTAGAATTGAAAGTCCCCAACCATCTAATTCTGAGGTAGAAAAAATAAAGATAGAGGAAAAGGAACCAAGATAATTCAATTTTTGTCTCCTTAAAACTCTGGGTCACATCCTTGCTCAGCTCTGCATGGAGGCATGTTAATTATTTAACAGGTGTCTGTATTACAAGTTTTATTAGCCCCAAATTCACCTAGTCTATCTCATCTCCCTTCAAAGGACCCCAAAATAAGAGTAACTGAAGTAACTTTCAGGGTTTTAGGGGACATTCTAATTGCCATGTTTTACAACATTCAGTTCCAGATGCCACAGAATGACACTTAAAAGTCTCTAAATTTGTAATCACCTTGAGTCCTAGGAAAAGCAGAGTCTCAGAGACCCCCTTATAATGAGATCACCTCTTCCAAGTAGGAACAATTACTCCATTATGGGAACCAAGACAACTCCCCTCTCATGCAAGATCATTCATCTCATGAGAACCAAATTGTTTCTCCAGCCAAAAGCATTCCTCAAGAGCTACAAAATCTCATCCAAGATAATAATCAAGCAAGCACTGGTCCACCTCAGCTAATCCTTAAAGGCTGCCCGTTTATTTGTGAGTGGCCCATCTGAATGCCCTCATCAGCTTGTGGCCCCTCCAGTCGCTTAGCCTGGAGCCTTTTTCCTACTCTCCCTTACTTTCTAATTTTGCCTAACCAATCTGCCTATGCCTCACAATGACACATCCTACAATTCTTTTTCTGTAATATGAGTCAAGGGCCTACTTGGCTAGCTGAGTTGAGATTCTCACCTCCTATTTGGGGAAACCTCCTAGGATCCCATCCGATAGCAATTCTAGTTCCTACACAGTGCACAATATGTTTTGTCGACTTGCCTTAAACCACAAAGCCAACGCTGATTCCATTGCTTAATTTTACAAGGCTCTCCACATTATTTGGGAGATTTTTCTCTACCTTTGATATATCATTACTTAAGGGGGTCTATGAACTTTCACAGAGTCTCTGGTTCAAAACTATTACTTTTTGTTACTCTGTATCCTCACAATAAGGCCCAGAAATGTTTTAAGAGGGCTGGCAGGTGAGGTTGTAGTTACACCTTACCACAGACTCTGTAGCCTAAGACTGCACTTCCAGGAAGCCTTGTGCGTCTTTGTACTCCTTGATTTATATTATATTCTAGCTCCAGCACCCATATAACAGCTTTCTACCATCCCTTTCCCAAACCAGCCACGCCAGCAGCTAATTACTAGGATTACTGCTGCCTCTGGTCTGAGAAAACATTGGGTCAATCACAAAGTCCCAATCTCCTGCTTTATCCCTTTAAGTATTAAATGGTTCACCTGAATTCTTGAGACTATCACCAATGGCAAGAGAAAAGATGTGAGTTCAAGTTATGATTTTATCTTTTTTTGCTCTACAGGCTTTTGCTAAATAGTCATTACCTCTGAAATTCAAGTATCTATTTTATAGAATTATATTGATAAAAGAATTTGTCTCTCAGGGTTGTCGTATGAATTTAATAGTTCACATAAAGTACCTAACCCTTGGAACAAGTTCAGTGAGTGGGTGCCACGCAGCCCACTCTATCTTTCCTCTGTCATCTACTGTATTTTCTCCTTCCTTGTGAGTTCTGTACATGACATTTTCTTATTCTAAAAATTTGTATGACTAAAGGCCAAATCTACATATCTCACACAGTGGTGCCTAGTCTTATAGCGTTACCACAACAGAATACTTAACCATTGGTTGGTTTAAACAAAAGAAATGCATTCCTCATAGCACTGGAGGCCAGGTCAGAGAAGACCTGACCTGAGACCTTTCTCCTTGTCTTATAGATGGCTGCCTTCTCGCTGTGTCCTCCTTTGGTCTCTTTTCTGTACACTTGCTTCTCTGCTTGTGTCCACATTCTCTCATCTTTTAAGAACACTATCTAAACTACATTGTGACCTCATTTAACCTTAATTACCTCTTTCCAGTCTCCATTAAAATCAAATTAAGACTCCCGTGTATGAATTATGGGTATACACAATTCAATTCATAACACTGCTTTTCCAGTAGTTATTGCTAAGTGAACCCTTGCTCTGCAAATGTAGGAAGATTTTTGGCTGGTGAGATGGAGTGGTAACAATTCTCAAACTTCAGAGTGTCTGACATTAACTAAAGCATCAGTTAACATCACAGCCATCCAGGTCTTCACCCTTAGACATTCTAACTCAGCAACTTTAGAACAAGACTTCAAACTATGTCATTTTAGCAAGCATCCTTAATGTAAAGAACGAAAAAGAGAGCCAAAACACATTGAAATAGAGAATAAGTAAAACTACAGAAAAGTGTCAGTCTTTCTCTTGATCTCCCTGCTTATTATTTTTTAGGTTACTGTTTCAGTTTACTTGAGTGATCCAGGAAAAATATAATCTTGTTATGAGTGGTTTGTCATCTTTGATCGAAGGCAACTGTTCTTTGCTTGATTGTTTTTTTATTTTAAAAAAAAGTAAAATAAAATATTGATAAGCATTTCAAAACAAAATAACAGGAGGTTAACACTGGTTAATATATTGAATGTTGTTATCTTCAAAGTAGTTTCTCAGATTATAAGATACAGGCATGAAAAACAAGACCAAACAATCGAACAATGAAAGTACACACTGTGCTTTTTGATAAACTAACAGAGATTAGTAGTATAGTTATCTATTTTGTGCATATAAATATATATATAGCCTTTTTCCTTCTTTCTTTTCTCCTTTCCCCTATCCCAATTGTTGTTTCCTTTTGAGCAGTTTCTTTCCCTTTCCTTTTTATTCTCCAGGAATGAACAACAGAAACTCTGTTGCCATTTCTTTCCCATAAATTTCAATTTCTGCCATTTTTCTTCCCTTTGGGAAGAATTTTGGTTTCCCATTTTCCCAGTTTATTTGACCCTATCTAGCTATTCTCAAACACAATGAAAATTCAGATAGGGCCATCAATTCCTACCCTTTCAAACTTTTCGTGCTACCCTTAAAGATATTCTGATCAGAAAGATATTCTCACCATCTCCTGAAATTTGAAATCATTCAATATAAATTCATTTTCCCAAACAAATGGCATTTAATAAGATGACATTTTCAGAAATTTCCAGATGCCTGAAATTATCAATTCAGATTATATTTAATCTTTTTATCAGCAATGTAAATGCAATGGGAAATCTCATACCCCTTTTTCCAAGTGGCTTAATGAAAGTCCTGAGCTTACCTTTAAAGTATAAAAGTGAGATTTGGGTAAGGATATGAAAACTTGGGGAAGCCTCATCCAAAATCAAAATATCACCAATGGAAACTTAACCTTCGGGTTTAGGATTAATAGGAAAGCAAATTTGTCATAGATTTGTCCCCAGCACTACTACAAGCCCACAGGTAAATTAAAGGAGGCCACTCCTAAGTCTAGAACATCAAGCAGTAGCATCAATGTCAGAAAACACCATGGATTTCACACGTTGGTCCTCTATTACTAACAGCAGAGAAGGCTAAGTAAGCAAAAAAGGTTCTAAAGCAGAAGTTCACAAACTACAACCAACTTTAGACTAACACCTGTTTTTATAAATAAAATGTACCTTGAACAAAGCCTCAGTCATTTGTTTAGGTATTGCTTATGGCTTCCCTCATGATGTGCTGGGAAAACTGAGTAGTTGTTGAAGAGACTGAAAAACCACACAGCCACAATATTCTGTATTTACCATTTGACCCTTTCCAAAAAGAAGATTTGTCAGCCACTTGTTAGAGTTATTCCTCCAACCATATAAAATATGCAGATCAGTAATAGTGGGTAAAAGGTGTGCACTGAAACACGGGATGTTGGTTTTCCAAGTTCTGAATTTCCTATAATGAGCAGGAGGTGAGAAGCAGGAGCCAGGACATACATAGCTTACGGGTTTCTTTGGCTAATAGAATTGAGTATCCCTCTTCCACCCAGAGCCTCCAATCAAAGACTAATAGTTTTACCTCAGAAATAGGTCTGAATGACCCCAAAGCCCAGCTCCCTGCAGGATCAGCTTCAATTCCCTGGTTTCTGTCCAGCCCTGCAGGATTGCCTAGACTCCCAGGCGCCACCTTCCCTGCTCAGGGTCATTTGGCCCCTCCCGGCCCCAGTTCTAACAAAGGGGAACCACTGACCTGAGTCATTTAGTTCAATTGCTGACAGGAATCCTATTATCTGAGTGCAGCTTCCCATCCAGATCTCCAACTGCAGGCACACAGCTCAACACTCTGTAATAATGTGGAGTTCAGCAGTCACATCCCCTCGCCAAGGGGGAGTTGGGTGGAGGAGACAGGCTCTCACGTGCATGATATTGGCACCAAGGGGACTGACTCCAGACACATTTTTTGTTACTGTTTGTTGGGATTTTTGTTTGCTTCCCACCCCCCTCATTTCTCTCTGTTAATCCCTAGGTATCCTCTGTGCTCATTCACTCTGACATGAAGGATCGCCTTGGGCAAAGAGCTGCTTCTGAGCCTCTAACACAGCACAGCTGGCTAGTCTGTATGTTACATCAGCAATGAACTTTTCCAGCCCAAATAAAGAAGAAAGGTGCTCGGAATAAACTCATAGAATTAAATCTGTTTTCCAAATTAACATTAATTGACTGAATAGTGACCGGATGACAGAAACTTCATTGCGAATACATCATGGAAGAGAATGAAAGATGAAGATGAGTACCTCAAAAAACATCTGAGGGAATCTGAGCTTGTATTGGTTTAGGGAAACAAACCTGAAGGTAGAATTAATGATAGTAAAATCACAGCTATCCTCTGACTAAAGGCATGACCTAGTAAATCAGATCTCTCACCTCATTCACCAGCACCCTTCTTCCCTGAGGCTCAGCCATTTCCAAAGTCCAGGGACACCCAATAGCAGGCATGTCCTCCCCCTTTACCCTAAAACTAACATACCGAGTTTATCGACTGTCTCTGTTTACAGGTGTGATGGTGCATGCCTGTAATGCCAGCACTCACGAGGCTGAGGCAGGAGGATTCCTGCAAGTTCAAGGCCACTCTAAGCTCCAAAGTGAGTTCAAGGTCAGCCTAAACAGCACAGCAAAACCCTGTCTCCAAAAGACAAAAGAAAACAAAACAAAGCAAAACAAAATGTCTCAGCACACAAGGTTGAACAAGACCTTTAGGTTTGTTTATGGGTCCCCAAGCTCAAACTCTGTGCAAATAAGCAGTATCATTTTTTCAACAAGGTGAAGCTGACCACTGTGAATGGCGAGAGTGACTGTGTGCCAGGTATGATGGCCGTATGTGTTCGTGCATAAAAATTCAAATTGGTTCTTCTTAACCTCTATTTACACAAAGATGACATTCTCTAGAATGACAGCTAACATTTTTAAGCATTCCCTCTATAATAAGGGTGCTAAGAACATTACTTGGGCTACTATCCTTTTAGATAGATATTATTAATAACTCTTGAATTGCAGAATGGCAGTTAAAGCCATGAAAATATTATGGATCTATGTAACTTTCTTTAAGTCTTCTTTCCCAAGGCCCTCCTCTGTAGAAATAATATTGGATTTTCATGGATATTTCCAGAGGTGATCCACAGAAGAGGAGATTTTTGAGGGTTGCCTAGGCACTGTACAAATATTCAAATCTGTACTTCTTCATTTCTCTATTTGTATTGCAGATGTATCACAGGAGTAAGACTCATGGTGCATCCAGGAGGGAGACCATGTCCTATTTCCAGCTATGTGATTAATAAAAATAAAGAGGTATCTAAGGACTTAGAAATATGTTCTCTCTGGAGCTCTGATAAGACAGTGTAAAGTGGTTGCTATGTTTTAATATTCAGAATTCATATCAAGTATACATATCAAAGATTGCATATTAGAAACTGGGGGTATGAGGATTCTCAAGTCTCCAGATCCTTGGCAGTACTGTAGACTAACAGTAAATTACAGAGGCATTGATTGAAGGCATGAATTAGGTTGAATCCGGACTTTATACTGCTTGCAATCTGGATGACCTTCCTTATTGAATAAGCCTTTAATCTTCCTGATTCTCGGGTTGCCCTTTGTAAAATAGATATTATAATACCTCCGTAACAAGTTTTCATGTGGCAATCTTCACATACAGTCCAGCATAGAGTAGCTATTCCCTTGATCGCAGCAATTTAATTCACAATGGAGTCATTATGTTTTACATTATAGTATGTCATAACACTGTTTTCTGTTTTCTAAGATGTGATGCATGTATACATGACTTCCTAGTTTAACCAGGTAAGATTTTGTTGAATTTTAGTTTGTTGGCTTGGCTTTTCAGAAGCATTCTAAACTGTGTAAGTTATTTTTCTACCTCACTAGGATCAGTACAAAATTGAATTTTTTTTTTCTCATTCAGTTTCTCATAAGACTATAGGGACATACATTTCAGTTTCATTTCTCATTGTTGCACACTAGAGGAGATTGTGGACATGGAAGATTAAGTATGAATTTTTCCAACTCACTATTCAATTATAAAATTTTACCTTCATAATTAAATCGCTAAAATGAATTTGGTCTCATTCGAAATAATGCATCAGGTATTTAAGGCACTTCCTGTATGTTTTAATGTCATCCATAGCTATGATTGGTGATACTAATAAATATCACGCACAATTTCTGCTTGATAGAATCCTCACTTTAGTTCTTCCTTCAGTTAATGAAAGAGAGAGAGAGACAGAGAGAGAGAGAGGAAAAAATTCATTAACTTTGGAGAAAAGAATATTCGTCTTATCCCCAATCAGCATATTACTCTCCACAGAGGCATAAAACTCCACAGGGATTATTTCAGTGGGCCAGGGGATATAATTTATTATACAGCCCAGATTTTCAAACTTCACTGTACACCAGAATCATCTGGAGGGCTTGTTAAATTTCTGGGCTTCACCCTCTGAATTTCTAGTTCTAGAAATGAATAAGACATTGCATTTATAACAAGTTTCCAAATATGCAGTTTCTGCTGTCCCAGGGACCACATTTTCAGAACATCAATGTTCTCTGTGGACTATCAACATTTTCTCAGCTCTACAGGGTGTGTCTTTCACAAGAAAGATCTTTTTAACAACCAAGTGAGTTTCTGGTTTTAGTAAGAACTTTTTTTTTTCTGTTTAACTCTGAGCATTCCTCAAAACTCATTCTTCATACCACTTTGTTTTCCTTCTCTCTTGTAAAGAGTCTGCAGCCTTCAGTGTTCTCTATTTGTGCAACTGGGGTTCAAGTATCAAATTCTAATGTTTTTATTTCCCTTAAGACCTAGATTCAGGCTCGGGGTTTAGCTCAGTGGCATAAGCACCTGCCTGGCAAGTGTGAGGTCATGAGTTCAATGTCTGGCACCAAAAAAAATAAGATCTAGGTTCAGAATTCCATGTATTCTTATTCAACATGAATTTGTGAGATGGGTGAATAAATAGATTAATAAATAGATGGAAGGAAGCATATTCAATGCCTCTAGAGCTAAAGAATCAGAATGCTTCTACTTAAAGTTCTCTCAACTTTAATTACTGTTCCTAATCCAAATTATCTATAGAAAGGTACAGTTAACTGTAAGTTATTTCATGGAAATAAGAAGAGAAAAGAGACCTATAAAGTGAAGCAAAGCTGAAATTGTTATAATTATAAGAAAGATTTGGAAAACAAACAGGCCTGTGACTTTGAAAACTTGTCACAATAGGACATGGGCAATCTGTGAGACACTGAAATGTTGTTATGCTTTTTTCTAATAACTGATTTCATTATCACCTATAGCATATATAAACCATACCTTACAATATGCTTTCTCAAATTTCTACTACTTCCAAATCCTTTCCAAGTTTCGAGAATCTGAGAGCATAATTTATCACTATAGTTCATCATATCAAATTACCCAAGTTTTGTATTCAGTAGGTCTTCACTGGGTCCAAAAAGTCTGCATTCACACAAACCTTTGAGTATTCAAATTTGTGCTAGTCTAGGAATGCTAAGAACTGCAGTTCCTGGAGACTGCATACTAGTTGAGTTTGATCACTATAGTAAGAGTCCAAACCATAAGACTTCAGAAGCTGCATAGCCACGTTTGAATGGCATTAGAAAATATTCCAAAGTGAAGAATAAAATTTGCATTAAATTCCTGAAATGTCAAAATAAGGACCTCTGAAATCCTGCCCTTCTTCAACAGTAACAAGAACAATGACCAAAAAAAAAGAAAGCCAAAATAAACATTTTCAAAATTAAACACCTTCCTTGCCTAAATAAAGGCTTTCTATAATTGAAGAAGTGTTATTTCAGAAAAGTAGCTTCATTTCACAAGAACATTGAGTTCTGCAGTGGTTTAGAATGTTCGAATTTCATCTCCTTTTTCCTACCGCATTGGTGGCCTTGAAGGCCATCAGTGCTGCAGCTATCGAAGTCTTGGAGTCACTGGAGGGGACATCGCTAACTGGAATCCACCAAATGCCTTATTCTCAAAGAACTGTCACTACTTACCTTATGACAGATCACTGAAACTCCATTCTTAAAGTGCATCTTGCTTGACCTGATCCAAATCTCAGGGTGTGCGAATAGCCTGCTAGATGAGCACTGAGAGGAAAACAGTGACAATCTCTTAACATCACAGCATTACTAACTGAGGTAGCAGGTTGACCAAAAATCTTTTTAAAAATGCGACTTAAAAATGGCATGTCCATAGAGAATCTTACCAAGTTTTGAGATGCTTCTCGGATTCAGAAATTAGGTATATATGCTGGATTAGGTGGGTGTTCCATATCAGGGAAGATCTGAAGTCCTAAGCTCTCATCTTTGAGGTTCTAGACAAGCAGGAAGTAAAGCCTAAGGCAGAATTTTAAATATTTGACAATAGAGACAATTTTTCAAAAACATGATAATAAATATAAACACACATGTACATAAAAACCCAGTCACTATATATTTGAAAAACAAACACAGAATTGAGAAGAGGGTGAGACAACTGGATAATAGCAGGAGGTTTTGATACCTTAGTCTTGATAATGGATGGAATAACTAAGTAGAACATAACAAATAAATGGAAAACTTGAAAAATATTATCAAGTAACTAAACCTAATAGACATCTATACATCTCTACCCAACAACAGACAATTATATATTTTTCTTAATGCATCTGGACATTTCTCCAAGATACATGATCTGTGAACCATAAAACAGGTCTCAATAACTGTAAAATGATTAAAATCCTAAAAATGTATGCTATTCAACCACAGGAAAATAAAAATCAATCACAGAGGAAATTCGGAAATTTACAAATGTATGAAAATCATACAATACACTCCTAAACAAAGAATCTTTAAGGAAACACAAGATAAATAAATACTTTGAAAAGAATAAAAATTAAAATGCATAACAAAATTTATGAGTTGCAGTTAAAGCAATACTGAAAGGATAATTTACACAGATAAATGCCTACATTAAAAAAGAAAGAAATGCAAAATAAATTATCCAACATTCAAAAAAGACAAGTAAAATTCAAGCCAAAACAATCAGTAAAATCACACAATAAAAAACTAGAGCATAATCTAATGAGATATTATGGACATATGGATGGTAATGTCTTCATAAAAGGAGAAAAAAAATCTAATGCCAGAAGCCAAAGTTTTATGGATTTTAGTACATTGAAATTTATAGTTTCTATTAAACACATTACAACTAAAGACATAATTTTTAAAAATATGAGACCAAAAAAAGTTACTTATAATCTCTAAAACTAACAAGAATATTATCTAGTAGTCCAATAATAGCTAGAAAAAATGGCTATTTTCAAATTTGAATTACATTAAGTAGAACTAAACTTCAATTCTTCAATTGTATTAACCATATTTTAAACTTTTTCTAGTCACATGAGACTAATAACTACCATGCTCAATAGTGTAAATACAGAACATCTCATCATCACAGAAATCTCTATATAAGACAGACCTAGAATATACCAAAAACCCAGGCAAATTAGTTGGAAAAGGTGAAAATTCAAATAGTACATGGGTAAACGATATAAACAAGTCTTTCATAAATGGAGACAACTAAATGGCTGTCAGAATTTGAACACAGGCTCAACCTTAGTAGGCATCAAAGAAAAGAAAATTAACATGTGAAGATACAAATTTAGGCCAATAGACTAAAAAAATCTGAAAGTAGTGTAAGAGCAATTTTGGTGAAATTTGGAGAAATTAGAAGCTTTGTTCAGTAATGGTGAAGGTGTCTGTCACTCTTACAGTCTTGTGAAGAGAAGTGATCATGTTTAGTACAATTTAAGATACTTGTGCCCACATGCACATGTGTGCACACATACACACACACACACACGCCCCTGATGTTATGGAGTGAAAACTGATTGTCAACTTAACACCAGCTGAATTAAATCAGTATGATGCCGTGTAGATGGGCCACCACCTGAGGAAAGTTG
>RJWT010023949.1:0-16631 GCA_004365215.1 Cuniculus paca | reverse complement strand
AAATATCAGAACCACCCAGCACGGTTCTAAATTTTTAAATCCAAAGTTTAATTAAGAAAGAGAAAGCATAGCATGTGGAACAATTCAAGTGCAAAAGTGTTCCTAAGTTTGAAATGATTTTTTGTGTTTGTTTTTGGGTTGCTTTGCATTCTTGCTGTTTTATTTTCAGTAGTGATTGGGTTGGGGGCATATTATAGTATTTTGGATGGATGAGTTTTGCAAAGTGCCAGGAAATAAAACATCTGTTATAAAACATGTGCAATAGCTTTGGGGTATGGACTGAAACCAGTCAGTATTAGTCTGAAGTGAGGGAATGAATGGTCAAATAAATGAGCACAAACTGATTTTTATTATTATTCTTTTAAAGGACCATTTTTAAATCAAATATTTTATTTTTCTTGTAAATTGCACATCTTACAAATGTGTTACCATGTGTACTACTTAGCATATTTTCACAGTTTTCTATTGAAAAAAAAAACAGTAACAGCAACAACTACAAAATAAAAGAAAAAAAAATAACCTATGCAATGTACTCTAGCCCTAGTATTTCCCTGGTTGAACATATTTTGCATTAAGATATTAATTTAGGTATTTTATTTGAAATATATTTTATCTCAAAGTTATTCATTAAAAATGGACTACATGTATAAAATTGATCTAGTTTGGTAAAATAAAAGGAGCCTAATAGTGTGAATATTCCCATGAATTTATAAACTATTTCAAGAAAAGAAAAACACATATAGAAAATTAAATGAAAGAAAAAAAAAGTTAAGAATCTAGCTTCCAAGGAAACTTTTTCTGATTAAAAGCAACTATTTGAGCATAAGGAAAAGCAAGAATAATATTGAGGAAGTAGAAACTAGCAGATCATAAATAAAGTGCATAACAAAATGTAATTTCAGTGAGCCTAAACTTCGTTACTACAAGGTAACTGTCAAAGTTTACATGGTTGGGGCCTAATGGCTCATGCCTATAACCCCAGCTACTAGGGAAGCTTGAGGAAGGAGGCTCATGGATTATCTCAATCTCGTTTGTATCAACAAACCTCTCAAGTTAAGAAAAGTAAGTAAATACAATGGCATGGTGCCTCTGAAATACTTTTACCCAAAATATCACACATCACTCATGCTCATATTCATTGTAAAAATAAAGTCGTAAATTCATAACTAAAGTTAAAAAGAAATACACCTAGAGGAAGAAGAAACAATTTTCCTAATTGCTAGTCATATCTACCACACCAGTAAAGTAAATATTATTCCTCCATTTTTAAATCAAGTAGTTTAACATTAGTGATAACTATAATAACTATAAGTTATATAATGTGGATCTAAGAAATGTATGCACATCATTTAAATAATTCAAATATGGCATCAGCATTGTTTCTTAACAATGTCCAGAAACAGACACTCAATAATACTGTCTTGGTTACTTTTCTCTGTTGCTGAGACAAATACCTGACACCCAAAATTAGGGAAGAAAAGGTTTACTTAGCTTACAGTTTCTGGAGATTTCAGTCCATAATCAGCTGGCTTCAAGGCAGGGTGGCATGGCACTGGGGAAACACTTCAAGGCATCAGCCAGAGCCAAAGAAGAGAAAAGGGGAAAACAAACCTCTTCTCCCTTATGTGTACACAGCCAATCACCCCTGCCCCCTTTCAGGGCAGGTGTAGTACTTACAAAATCTCCCTGCCCTGCTTTGCACAGGATGAGGATATTTACAAAGTAAGAACCCTGGCTCCCCGCTGAGTGTCTCAGTTAAACTTCTAAACTTCTCAAGTTGACACAATGTATCAACCATAACAAATACTCATAACTGTAAATTAAGATGACAGCCATTAAAATTATCAAATTAAAATATCATAAGGCAGGCATGGTGGTGCACGACTGTAATCTCAGCACTCAGGGAGCTGAGGCAGGAGGATCATTGTGAGTTCAAGACCACCCTGGACTACAAAGTGAACTCAAGGCCAGCCTGAATTGCATAGTGATAACCTGTCCCAAAAAGACAAAATATATATGTAATATGATGGCATCAAAAATAGCAAAGATTATCAAAAATGATGAGGAAGGTTTTACATGAAATCAATTATAAATTCTAATTGAAATTCACAACTGAAAATAAATGAATGATTAAATACACTAAACACAGTGGGAGACAACTAAGTAGCTATATGATAAATCTGAAGAAATCATCTAAATGTAGTTTGTGGTATGCTAGCTATACTTTCCATCTAAAAAAAGATTGGCAACTTTTGCCAATTCTAATGATTCTTAACATGACAATTTTCAAGTTAATGATGGTTTAAAATCTGTGCCATAGAATTTCTGAATATTTAACAATTGGCTTAAAAAGCTCATATAAGTTAGCCCCAGCAAATTACTACACTCAACTCAAAGAATCAACAAAAAGGAAATATAAATATGAATAAAAATAAAATATAAAGATTAAAAGTTTAAAATACATCAACCAGAAGTTACCAATATCTGAAAATGAAAATATTCATTATTTATAGCAAACTTATATTAATGCAGAAGAAATACTCACATAAAAATGGAATTGGATCTAAACATAAAACCATAAAACCTTTTGAAAAGTTAAAGGATAATGTCCATGTTGAAGATTTAATTTAGGCAAGAATTTCTTAGAGATGACACTAAACATATGATCCACAAAAGAAAAAAAGCTCTAAATTGGGACTGGTCAAAACATAAAATTTGTTTCATTAATAGAAGGTCAAACCAAATTATAGACTGGAAACAAATAATTGCTAATCATATGTCTGATACAGGTCTTTTGTGATGTTTAATATTGATTATGAATTTGAGTGGATGGTATAGCACCTGGGAAATTATAACGTTTCCAGAAATCATTCCCACATGAGACAGGAAACTGAGAAAGGAGAAGCACTCCAGTGTGCGTGACACTGTCTAATATGGTGGAGGGCCTACCTGGAATAAAAGCAGAAGGAGGAAGACCACCAGTGCAGACAAAAAGGCTTCCCCTCCTCCTTTTTCTCCTCCTCCATCTTCATCTTCCTGTCTCTTTCCTACCATGAGGTGAACAGCTGTTCTATGTTACGCTCTTCTACCACCATGATAGCCTGCCCTGCTGCAGGCACAAAGCAATGAAGCCTGCTATGAACTGAAACTTCTGATAACATGAGACAAAATAAATTTTTTCTCCTCTATGGTGTCTTCCTTGGGTATTTGGTCACAGTGATGAAAAGCTGGTTAACATAACTTGTATCTAGAATACATGAGGAATGTCTAAATAATAAAAATTAAAATTCAATTGAAAAAGACATAAACAGACATTTAGTTAAATCGATACACTAATAGTAAATAAGAAAATAAAAAATATTCAACATTGGCTATCATAGGTTTACAATCTATGACTAAAATAGGAATACGACACAGCTATTAGAATTATATGCAAAGTTTGTAAATATAAACTAGTTTTGGTCAGTGACAGGCCACATATTCTGTGATGGTACCTTAAAATTATATTTCCTAGTGACGTTTTAGTCATCTTGGTTATATAAATGTACTCTGTGATGTTCACACAATGACAAAACTAGTTAATGACACATTTTCCCCAAAGTGTTCCTTTTGTTAACCAATGAATGGGTTAGCCATAGCTACAAGTTCCATATCCATAGACCCAAGGATGGAAAACATACAAGGAAAATCAAGCAAACAAACACTGCATGTGATACTAGCACTGCCTAATTTATTAATCCAGGCAGATAGGGCTAAAGTACAAAACAATATTAACAAATAATATGAGAAGGAGTATTCACAAATAATACTTATCTAGTAGTTGCAGTTATGTTTTGAAAGAAAATAAGTGTATCAATATTCCTTAAACTTCAAGTTTAAAAAATAAGCACATAGTTCTAGATATTAGTCCTCTATCTGGGAAGTAACTGGCAAAACTTTGTCCCATTCTGTATGTTGTCTTTTCACTCTATTGATTGATTCTTTTGCTGTGCAGAAGTATTTTAGACTGATGTAATCTCATTTGTTGAATCTTGCAACTATTTCTTGTGCTAGTGAGGGTCTCATTAAGAAAACCCTTTCCTGCACCTATGTCTTCAATTGTTTCACCTATTTTATCTTCCAGAAGGTTTAATCTTTCTGTTTTAATATTTAGATCCTTGATCCATTTTTATTTCAATTTAGTATATGATGAGGGACAAGAGTCCAATTTCATTCTTCTACAGATAACCAGCTTTCCCAACACAGTATGCTTTTGACCCCTTTGTCCAAAATCAAATAATTGAGTATGTCTGGTGAGATTTTTTTATCCTCAATTCTGTTCCATTGATCAATGTATCTGTTTTTGTTCCACTACCATGCCATTTTTATCACTATTGCTTTGTAGTATAACTTGAAGTCAGAATAATAATAAATATACAAAGAACTCAAAATCTTAAATTACCTAAAATGAAGACCCAGCCAAGAAATGGGCAAGAGAAATGAACAGACAGATCACAGAGGAAGAAATGAAAATTGTCATTTGGTATCTGAAAAAAAAAAATGTTCAGCACTTCTGGCTATTACAGAAACGCAAATTGAAACAGTACTAAAATTTCATCTTACTCTGAGAAGAATGGCAATCATTGAGAAATCTAACAATGACAATAGCAAAATGCTGGCAGATTGTGTCACCTGCACTGTTGGTGGGAATGTAAACTAGTACAACCATTATGGAAGTCAGTATGGAGATTTTGCAAAAGACTGAAATTAGAAATTCCACAAAACCCAGGGATCCCCCTGCTAGGTATCTTCCTTAAAGAGCTTAAGTCATCACATTATAGCAACACATGCATACCAATGTCTACAGCAGCACGAGTCATAATAACTAAATCCTGGAAGCAGCCCATATACTCATCCATAAATGATTGGATAAAAAAAAGTGTGGTATCTGTTACAGTTTGTATATAGATGCCCCCCCCAAGCCTCATGTAGTCATGGAAGTGGCTGAATCTGACATTTATGATTGATTCGTTGTGTAGCACTGGGATTGGCAGTGTGAGCTCTGCACCCACCCAGGGGTGGAGTCGACATACAATGTAAGGTTGGAATGGGGGCGGGTTCTCTTTCTTTGGCACGGTTTGCTCTTGCCGCTTGCAGCCACCATGAAGGGCTGCCCCCTTTTGCTCTGGCTGCTGCCTTGAAGTGTTGCCCCAGTGCCACGCCACCCTGCCTTGGAGCCAGCTGATTATGGACTGAAATCTCCTGAAACTGTAAGCTAAATAAACGTTTTCTTCCCTAACTTTGGGTGTCAGGTGTTTTTCTCAGCTATGAAGAAAAAGTAACCAAGACAGTATTTATACATGAGGGAATACTACTCGGATAAAAAGAATGACAAATTTGAGACATTTGCTGGAAAATGGCTGCACCTGGAAAATATAATGTTGAATGAAATAAACCAGTCTCACAGGCTTAAACACTGCATGATATCTGTCATGTGAGTGAGGTAAAGTACATACAAAGAAAATGATCACAGGTGGTTAGAAAGGGACAGAGGGGTGGGTCTCTTGCAATAGGGAAGTGGTCCAAGGCACAAAGGGCCAGAGATGAGGAGGGGAAGGGGAAACAAGAATAAAGATACACACTAATAGGAACCTAATAACCCCAATTAACATGAACATTGTAAGCCATAACATGAGCCTAGACAAATGATATCAACAAGAATGAAAAAGAGGTAAGGGACTCCAAGGAGGAGAAGGATGAGAAGGGAAAGGGAAAGAGATGTCTAAAAAGCTGTAATGGGTAAATGTAACTATCCCCAAGATGACTGTAGACTGCATCAAGTGCAAACACGTACTAATAAAAATTTTAAAAAAATACTAAAAAAAAAACAAGAATAAGAACATTGAAAATTTCAGAGAAACTATTAAAATAATTAAGACAGATCCTATGATGTCCATACTAAGATACATTAATGATTTCAATCAAGAATAATGGTGTAAAAGTAAGAAAAATACAGGAAAAAAAGTCAATGAATCAACAGCTAAAAAAAAGGACTTCTCGGTAAGAGGCAACATTTCCCTCCAGGGAACACTTGCAAAGTCTGGAGACATTCTTATTTGTTACAACTTGGAGGTAGGAGTAAGGTCTCTTTTAGAAAAAAAAAATTCAAGAACACTGGCAAAAATCCTACAATGCCCAGGACTGCCCCCACCATAAAGAATTATCTAAGCTTTGTGCAGTAGTGTATATCTGCAATCCCAGCTATTTGAGAGATTCAGGCAGGAAGACTACATGTTTGAGGCAAGCCTGGGCAACTTAATGAAACCCTTCCTCAAAATAAAAAATGAAAAGGGCTAAGAATGCAGCTCAGTGGTAGAATGCCGCTGGGCTCAATATCCACTGTGGCAAAGAAAAATATTTTGTCCAAGATATTAGTAGTTCTGAGCATGAAAAACCTGATCTAAGAGAAGAGAGAGAGCAAGAGAGAGAAACTTCAGAAAATAAAAAGCACAAAGTTTACTGGATCCAAACATGGTAATATAATATATTAATAAAATAAATGTTTAAACATTTTTCATCTGTATTATAAATAAAAACAGCACACTAAAGCATAATTTAGGAAGAGGAAAAAGATGCAGTATATCTTTCATATTACTAAAATACGACAAAATATAATTTAAAGCAAAAAGCATTCCAGAAAGAGAGTTGACTAGAGCATGACAAAAGATTTAATTTTCAAGAATGATATGTGACCTCAAATTTATAAGAAATTAATAATATCAGTTCAAAGTATACAAAGTATTATCAGAAGGTAAGTACAAAATGCAAAACAAAAATATTTCTGGGATACATTAAATACAATTTATTACTTAATATATCAAGCTGATAAAAATGTACATCAAAAAATTTAAACAATATAATCCAAAAGCTAGACCACCTACCTAGACTGTATTAAGAGCATTTCATCCAAAAACTAGAAAATACATATTCTTTTCATTGACTGTCACTGAAAAGAGCATGAAGTTTCAAAAACTATGAAAATATTCTCTGATCACAATACAATAAGTTGATAATGTAAAAGCATAAATTGCATATCAAAAATAGCATGAAAAATTACATCGGAAAATTCTTAAATTGAAAAGAATAAAGGTTACTTCTAAATGTGTAAATTCTTTTTGATATAGTTCATAGATATATAGTCATTGTACTTTATAAAGCAAAAATGATACAAAATAATACTATCTTAATATAACTATGTCTAGCACATAATTTAAGAAATTATAAATAGAATAACAGAATACACCTAAAAATACATATTCAAATAGATGAAAATTAAAGGCAAATGAATGAAACAAAAAAGAATAACAAAATGCATCAATAATGGACATTTATTACTACAAATCTTAAGAAAATAAAAAAATTAATAATCTTGACTCAAAATTGTGAAAAGGTTCAAATAAACAGCTTCAAAACCAGAAATCCATAGTTAAGATGCAACTGATATTAAAAAGATAATAAGAGAATCTTTGTGTCACTGAAATTACTTAGGTAGACCTGACATACTTACGATAATAAAATATACTGTAGAATAAATTAAAAACTGACTATAAAAAAAAACAAGGACTCCGCTACAACTTAATACAAATGAAACAATTTTTGTATCAATATAAACAACTAGTAAAAGGTTAAAATTTATTATTTGTATAAAAGTTATAATTTAAAATTTGTATAAAATGAAAGAATCCATGAGACCATGACAATATATAAAAACAATGGGATGATTTTATAAATGGAAGAAATTAAAATATTTTCCTTACAGCAGAATATGAGTATAGAAAAATGGAACTGAAATTCACCTTCATGTGCTTCCTTACATCTGCTCAACACAAATTACAGCTTCAATTGCTCCTGACTTCTGTCATCTCCTTACCCATATTCACATATATACACAACATATTCATTTCATTTCTTCAGTGCTACTATAATTTCTCAATAGGCAGGTAATTTCTCAATACTAAACTAATGATTGTCTGAATTTCCAAAGATGAGTTGCTACTTCTGAAAATCCTAATAAACTCACTCATTAGAATGATATTCATATCAAGTCATCCTCCTGGTTCCTTAATACAAAATGTAGTGTCCTAAATTTATTTGTAGACATCAAAGTTATAATTCATCTACATTGCTCTGAACCCCATGGGGATTTATCAGGTGACCACTGATCTGTCAGGTATGCATTTCAGAACAATAATCCAAAAGAGCTTGAACTGTAGTTTCTCTAAGGTATGGGAAATTCATCTAGCCCCTATCACGTTCCCTTGCCTGGCAGGCTTGTTCCTATGTTTCTCCTCTATACACATACCGTGACAACTTTAGCAAAATGATCCAGTCTTCCCAGTGGTTCTTACTTATGCTAGGTAAAATATTATCCTTTGATGAAATATACACAACTCAATATATATTGGGATGATAAATGTCTCAATTCTTAACACTTTCATCCATCATACATATTAGGCATTTTCTAGATTCTATGTCCTCCTGGACACCTTTCTGTGTCTGTTTCAGAAACACGCAGAAAACACTTAACAGGAAAATCATACTTTAGTATGCTTTGCTATGACCTATGTCTCCCTTAAACATATAAAATATGTAAGGAAAGGGACCCACTTTTAATGCGCATGTGACTTTATATGAAGTATTGAATATTATCATTGCCACCCCCATGCATTCTTAGGCTAATTGTATGTATTTTTGCTCAAAGTCTAACTTTTGTTAAGAAATAACATTCGTTATGTCTAAGTTCTCAAATATTTAACACAGATAATGAGATCTCAAGTTAATTCTCTATCATAGCTTTGAAAGAATGTGTCTGCTGTACTCTTATCTATCCTCTTAATCTACATTCCAAGATCTCAACTATTTTTTTTTCTGACAGAACTGCTTGGCCTGTGAACATGACATTTGTTTTATGTCATTTAAAGCATAAATGTATCAACTGGCTTTGTTGGCCCATAAGCATTTCTAAAACATGAGAGCAATCCTAGAACACAGTATCATAAATGCTCATCTTTTTTTTTTGTTTTTCTGTTCTGAATAGCTATCTGTAATGGTTAATCTTGATTGTCAACTTGACTGCAAAGAGAGACATCAGGTGTGTCTAAGAGGGTGTTTCCACAGAAAATCATTATGTGAGTCATAAACAGTTCAGTGTACTTGTCCTGAAAGTAAGTCACATTATCTAATAGGTGGGAACCTAATAAAATGAAAAGTAGAAGTTCTGATAAGCATCCATGCACTCACTCTTTTTGAGTGGAAGCAGTTTCGTTAGTGGCTTTTTGTTGCTGACATCACCTGCGGATGTCAGATTCTGAGTCTTCAGCCTTTGAATGTGAGCGCACAGCAGCAACTCAACAGGGCGCTTGGAGGACTTCAGCTTTGCACCAGAGCTGCTATATTGTTACAATGCTGCCTCTTGTTCTGAGGTTCTTGGATTAAAGACCTATTAAATAGTTATCATCGGGATGGGAATTTAGCTCAGTGGCACAAGCACCTGTCTGACAAGTGCGAGGTCATAAGTTTGATGTCCGGTACCAAAAAAAAAAAAAGTAGCTATTGTTTTTTATGGCCCTCCAAGTTGCAGATGACTCTTAGAGGATTATCCAGTCTCTTATCATGTAAGCTAATCTATCAAATTTTATATTCGTATTTTTTTCTTATTTGCTTTATTCTTCTGAACAACTACAATACAAACTACATGATAAATTAATTGTCTTTCTTTCTTTCTTTCTTTCTTTCTTTCTTTCTTTCTTTCTAGACAGTCTCCCTGTGTGTTCAAATTGGTCTTGAATTTATAGCTATCTTCCTGCCTCAGCCTCCCAAATACTGGGATTACAGGCATGTGCCACCACTCCTAGTCTCTTTAATTTCTGGTTTGTGTTTGTTTTGTATATGTATTTATTGGAGCTGGAGTCAAAGTTTCAAAATTGAGTAACAAAAAAATGTCTTTGGTAACTTATGAATAAGTTTTATAACTTCTTTTAGTTGTTGTTCATATATTCTTTTCATTCTGCAATATTACAAACATTGTCTACATCTGTGTGGCTCCTTATGCAACTCAAATTGGTTACTTGTTTTGCTTATTTTTTGAGGTCAAAGATGACTTATATTTCCTAACTCTGAAACATTGCTTATCTTTTTTCTAAGGTTTGTGTTAATAGGA
Organism: Cuniculus paca; assembly: GCA_004365215.1. Taxonomy (NCBI): domain Eukaryota; kingdom Metazoa; phylum Chordata; class Mammalia; order Rodentia; family Cuniculidae; genus Cuniculus; species Cuniculus paca. The sequence goes on along the minus strand of RJWT010023949.1, from coordinate 6,433 downwards.
AAAAAAGGGGTGGGGGATGAGAGAAGTTACGAGAGGAGAAAAGAGGAAAGGAGAAAAACAGAAAAAAAGTGGGAGAATTTCTGAATACAAGTTTTATTAATTGGGTCAAAGCTTCCTTTCCTTTATGAACACTACTCTTACCAAAAGCAACTGAGTGACCCTTTGTCATTCTCACTATGGGGAAAGTTTGATTCTGAAATGTCGCTTAAAAGTCTGTGTGTTAAAAGCGTGATCCCTGATGCTGCAGTGTTCAAAGGTGGAACCTTTGAGACATGTTTAGATCATGAGGGCATGTCCCTGAGTCTCATATTTTGTCCCCAGTTCCTTCTTATCTTTCTATCTGATTTCTTGCCACTATGAGGACAGCAGATTGCCTCTATGAGGCCAGCTCCATTTGTGCTTCTTGTCAAGATGTTTGACATCAACACAGACCCAGAAACAATAGAAAAAGGTGACCATGGTCAAAGTCCTCTGAAATCATGAGCGAAAATAAATCTTTCATCCTTTTGGTTTATTTTCTCAGGAATGTGGTTACAATAACGGAAAGCTGACTAAGACATTGTGGTGGATCTCTCCTTATTTTGAGGAAAGGAATGGTTTTCAAGCATTTGTAGCTTATTATACAGGGGAGAGATTACCAAAGGCAAAATGCAGAGAAAATGAGTTTGGATTAGATCTTTCTGTCTCTTAATTTGGCTGCCAGCGATGGAGAAGGAAAATTACAATACCCTTTTTATTGCCCTATTACTATTAAGTGGGTAGCACATTTGGTCCCAGTGCTTCCCCAGATTGTTACTAAATGAAAAAGAGAACCATTCAAGGTAGAGAAGAAATCCAATCAGTCCTATCATTATAAAATCACATTATCTTTTATGTTATGATTCCATTGGTCTCCAAATATTGATTTAGCTAGAACAAAGTTTTAGTTAAAAACAAAGAAAAAACTAAAGCTTCGTGTTCATAGCTATAAAAATATACATTGTAAATACATTCTGAAAAGTACCCACACTCTAAATGTACATTTTTTATACTCTATAATTCTATACACATTCATCTTTACATAGATATTTGTGATGGGTGGTTTTGATGATCAGTTTAATTGGTAAAACACACTCCTGGGTCTATTCTCAAGTTTTGTGGTAGAGTGAAATTCTTAACTATATTTGTTCCTGCTCTTTCCTTTTTGGGTGTTCCCCCATGCTGTACTTTCTAGCTTCCACGAATTAAGGAGATTTGCTTTGACGTTCCCTTTCACCATTAAGTTTTTGACTTGGAGCCAGGTGACTATGGACTGAAATCTCTGAAAAAGTTAGCCAAACTAAACCTGTGCCCTTTATATTGTAGGTGTCAGGTATTTTGTCCCAGCAACAGAAAGGTGACTACTTTTTATTGTGATTCTGCAGAAGAAGAGGTTTTCAGTAAGTAACACAGAGTCACTGAATAGAACAAGGGGATCAAAAATCGAAAGCTCCCTTTATGAAGCTCAAAATCTTTTTGATCCCATTCTCCATGCTGTGTATTTCATTACCTTCATTTCCAAATTCATGCTTCTTACTTCCAATAAATGCACATAAAACCCATCACTTCAAGCAAGTCTTCTGAAAGTATAGCCTATGAATATGCTCTCAATTTCACTGCAGTTGCTTTTAAAGAAAAGACTAATTTACACACTCAAGTCTCGTCTCTAAACTTACATTATCTAGAACAGTTCTGGCATGTCAAAGATGTTCAAATATTTTCAAATTAGTCCAGGTAATATGATTTATGATTTCTGAAGGATAGAAACCTACAATGATCAGAAATTAGGGAAGCAAAGAAGGTTAGGCTCCAGATTCTAATATCATCACTCAAAGTCACCTTCAGAAGTTTGCTAATTAGGAGTGTGTGCATTGTGTGTCTTTTTGTCTCAGTTGTCTTTTACGTTAATTAAATTTAATGGGCTATGCTGAAGTATTTCACAAGGTTGCAATGAGTCACAAACAAAAACAATGATTATAGAAATTTGCATAAAATATAAAGTGTTATAAATAAAAGAGCAAGGATAGATATACTAATGACAGTAGTCACAAGAATGACACAAATTATGAATATATATATATATGGACATAACATGCATTGAGTTGGCCAAAAATATATAAGCACACTACTTCAGGAAAAATAAAACAGTATGATTTTTTTTTCAACAGATGGTGTTATCCTCATAAGAGGGAACCCTAAAGGGTGTTGCATATTGCACAAAGCCCACTGTACTCTTGGTGCTTAAAGAAGAAATTGTAAGTGTGTATACAGCAATATCAATGACCGAGATTACCCAAGTAGCAGTGTGCTGCACTAATAAATGTCTGGAAGCTAATGGCCACCTCTTTGAGCACCTCTTGTAATCATAGGGGCCCAGAGTAGCTTGTATTAATCTCATGACATCTCAATAAATTTTGTATTAAAATATTTATATGAGATTTTCTTTTCATGAAGTGTGTATACATATTTTTCATGGATGGTGTACATAGTGGTGCTTTGGTTCACGAATTTAGATTTTTCCATGATTCTACTCACAAAACAAATTGGACTGGGTACGCACATTGAATTATCACACTGTATCCTATAAATTTATAAATTATAATGATGATAAAACACATTTTACTTCATTAAAATAGATTTATACTGTACAAATTAGTGATGTGAAGTTTTCTGTATTCTGGGTTATCTTAGCAGAATGAGAGTTTATTTTAAAGCTTCACTAAAGGTGCTCACTCTTTAACATTTATAAATATATAATTCAAAATAGGCAATATAATCACATGCATTCTTTTGTTTATACAGTTCACATGTAGTAGATACAAAGTTATTTGATAAATACTGAAATATTTTCCGTAAGATATAAAATATTGAGGACATAGGTGGATATACCAGTAACTCTTCTATACAAAATAGTAAATATTGCATATGAAAACACAGATTTCCTTCTCACTAACAATGTTGTTATATAAAATACAGAGTTTAAAAATTGAGATGCATATTTCACATAATGTGCATCATATATATTTATACATAATATAATTTTGTATTTTCATTGTGGAAATATGTGAATTTAAAACATCATAAAACACAGTGAATATGTAAATTTTTAAAAATGTGTTAAAATAAGAATTAAAAAGTTATCATTAATTTCCCTCACAATACTTTGCCTAGACTTGAACACACTTATCCCATTATTCTTGCCCCCTTCTGAGGCAGCCATAAAAGTAATATTTCGTGGTTTTTTTGTGGCAGCTTTGATAACGTGAATCAATTCAAACCATTTATAGTGATTTCTGTCAAATAGAAACATTGTAGTGTGTCCTCATCCGCCTATTCACTGGATATCATGTAACTTCTCGATATTCCTCAAATCAAAGTGACCACGAAAGGCAAGTTTTGAATCTGGTCAGGACTTCAGGTAGCCATGGCAACAAAAATAAACATACTCATTGAAGAGGACTTACAAAACTGCTCCATAAAATGGCAAGAATGATAGACTAAGGCTGCTTAAGGTGTGTGTGCATGGGGGGGGTGTATTTTGTGTAGGATTAATGGCAATATGTCTTTTAATGTAATTTTTTAAATTTAAACCTTGGTTATATCATTTTATCAGCCCTCAGATATTAATTTTATTTACTTAACTCAATAATGTCCAAATAGCTACAATTAAATTTTTCTCATAATTGTGTGAGTGATATAATACCATTCTATCAATATGAAAAGATTACCATTTTCACAATAAAATTTTTCGTGAGATTTTTTGGATACTTTTCAGAAATTTTAGGTCGTAAATACCTGAACATGTATATTTATGTCCATATATGTATAAACATAAACGCATGTAAGCTTAACCAACTAAAGTCAAGATTTTACAAGAGTAAACATTTCAGATTAAGTGTAAAGGGTTGGATTAGAACCAAGTTCACATTTTACAAACTGCTTGAAATCATGCATTTTGTATGACTAGTATGTATCCTTTGTCTTCAGATTGGTGTATTTCTTCATCTTCTTCACACTCTATTCTCTGTCATCCTCTACATTTCTCACAACATACACTTTGTTGTTTGTCATCTTCTGAAAAACCTTTAAGTACTGGAATTTGAAGGACCAGAATCAAGATTTCTAGACTATGGGTGAATCTATATTGATTGCATTTATTAAAACTAATAATGTTCAAATATCAACAATTAATTTTTCACAATAAATATTATCAGTGATAAAATATTTTATCAACTTAAAAATAAATGATAAAATAATTTTCATTTTAAAATTTTAATCTAAAATGCTTGTAAATATTGCTACAGATATTGCTTTGGGTTTAAATATTTATGTGTACACTTACTTATTCATATATATGCATTCAAGGTAGACCCATGCATACATAAGCTTCAGTATTTTCCCCAGTTTAGATTACTTCACACATTTAAGAAATACGTATTGTCAAATGTTTGCTTAATATCACTATCAGTAATAAGCTAGATTAACTCCACTGGATTAAATATTATGTTCTCATTCCCCCTAAAATTCATCCCTCAGGAGGTCATTAGGTTCTGTGGGAAGAGCTCCCAAAATCTGAATGTATGCCTTACCAAATAGTCTAGAGAGTTAGATCACCTTCTACCATGTGAATGGACACCATCTGAGAATATTTTTGGGGCCTTAATCGGACAGCAAATTTGATGGTGTCTTTACCTTTGACTTTCCTGCTTTTAGAACTATGGAAAGTTAATTGCTGTTATGTATAAGCTACACAGTTTGTAGTATTTTATTATAGCAGCCTGAATGGACCAAGACAGATATTGTATTCCACTGATCCATGTTCATGTCACTTTGCCACCTAAAGCACTCCAAATTACACACATCTTTTCATTTCAGTTGCTACACAGGGTTAAATTAGCATCAGTCTCCAAACATCTACTTTAGGCCTTGATTATTAACTATTTACTCACATTATTTCAAAGGAAAGAACAAACTATACTACTTCTACATTTAAAAATGTAAAGTATATTTCCACTGTTGCTAATATACAATTCAAGTATTTGATGTAACCTACGAAGTCCTATCCAGTGTTAGCCTGACAACCTCATCAACTCTATCTTGAATGATACCCTATGGCTCTTTGTGCTCTTAGTTCTTTGGCTTTTTTTCTGTTTCATTATTATTAATCAATGCGTGGAACTGTATATATTTGTGCAAAATAATGTGAAATTTTAATCTGTGTGTAAATGTTATGCAGTGGTCAAATTAAGACAGTTGATAATCATTATGTTATAGTTATTAATTATTTATAGTGAGAACATCCTATTGTCTAGCTATTCTGAAATGTAGTACATTATTTTGACTATAGTCACCTTACTGTGCAATAGAAACCAGAACCTACACCTCCTATTTAAATGTAACATTGGCCCTATTGATCAATCTCTCCTCCTGACCCCACACTTTCCCCAGACCCTATTAACCACTATTACAGTCTCAACTGCTATATGGTCAATTATTGGATATTCCATATATGAGTGAGATCATGTGGTATTTATAATTTCTTACATCAGGAGGAATTTGTCTCAGGAGTTTCTCTCACAGTGGCAGAGGGGCATGTATACGCTCTAACAGCCAATGCATCCCATGTGATACCAACCAAAATCATCAAATATCACCCAAAAACTTTATTAACTTGGGTATATTTTTCAGAAAGCCTCCAGGAACAGGCAGATGGCATTCTCCTATTTGCACTATTCCACTGCAGAGAACTAAAGTTTAAACTATCAGCTACCTGCCATTTCTGGAATTGCTGCAGATAAAAACTCTTTGATGATTTCAGTTTTCTGCTGTTTGCTTGCAGGCTTACAGAGAATAATTGCTACCATAAGAAACACTACTGAAATTGACAATAAACTGAATTTGGTTGGAAGTACATTGTAATTCTGCTGTATATTGGTGACTTGCACTACTGGGATGAGTGTTTGTTTAAAACCAAAACACCAAACAAAGCCTGGGATTTAATGAAAATGTTGTAGAGAGAATCATCTCTGAGATAGATATGGCTGCTTGGACTAAAATTGTTTATTAGAATGATAGCATTAGCTGCTTCTTAGAGTGGATTATGTGAAACATTTAAACTGCTTCCAATACAATTGGACATGTTTGGAATGGGACAGTAAACACAAAGAAAAAAATGTTTGAATGAGGCATTTTGTGGGAAAAGAAATAGAGAGGGAAAGTAAGGCAGCATTTATGTTGGAAAAAATGATGTAAAAGTAGACATAAGCATAAACAAAGCTGAAAACAGTCATGAAAAATGTAAGAATAGAGAAAAAGGTATAATGAGTATATCAAAGTATGTACTCACAATCAAAACAGCTAAGTATATTTGTCACTATTAATGTTCTACAAATTTTCTTAGTTTCTTTTCTGCTAG
>RJWT010023948.1:0-16632 GCA_004365215.1 Cuniculus paca | reverse complement strand
GACTTACTACCGCTCTCTACTTATGCCCTGACACAGCTCATACACTCAAAACTAAGTCTCAGACTAAAGTCTTCCTCCAAGTTAGAATTTTGTTCCCATCTTGCTTCCAGAGTGAAGATTCAAAATTAATTTTGATGCAAGATTTATACTTAGTATATGCAGATTATTTTTGTTACTTAAAAAAATGAGATACAAAATTATAAATAGATATAAAATATACAAGTATAAGCATGAATATTAATATATAGATAAGCAGGGTAAAGAAGGCTCATGAGCTTGGTGTGTTTAGAAGTCTGTGTTTAAATCTAAAATGTTAGAAAACATCATACAGTTGTTAGAATTGTTAAAAATTCTTTATTTAGATTCAAATTTTCTCACCATAAGACAATGACTTTGCAGGAAGACTGAAAATAAAGATTTAATTCTGGAAAGAGAAAGGTTTTAAGGAATTCACTATACTAGAGAGGTAACTAGAATAAAGTTATAAAACATTTCAGGTCTTAAAAGAAGAAACCTGTACTGCTGTGTGAATTCAAGATATTACCATTTTGTTCTAATCATGATAACCCATATAACTATGCTCTGTGTAACTAATCACACTCCCAATGTAGCCAAACATTAGCAAAATTGCAAATGACAGCAAAATAATGTTAGTACCAAGACTGTTTGCATTGTTGCTCTTTTATAGAATTGAAGGATGTTAGGCACTTTATCTAATTTTGCATCTAAGATGTCATCTTGCATCCATTCTCAAGTCAGTTTAAATTGTACTATGAAACCATTTTAGCACACTGAGGTGTCATGGTAGTGTCATTTGTCCTTTTTGGTTTTACTGAAGTCAGGTTCTCCTACTGGGTCTTGTTACATTTTTACCCTCAGGCTCTACTCTGAGGCTATTCACAAGAACAAGTATGTTTGTCTGTTAAAAAAAATATATATATATATATATATTCTGCCTCCATCATTTTCCCTCTGCAATCTTATCTTTCAGCCCTTGACGTCTCTTACACATTCCTCTGTACATCTGAACAACACTTGCAGGACTGATTTAAATTATTTTCTGTCAAGGTTCTTCAGCCCCTGTGTATTCCAACTGATACAAACATAGAATGGAAGAGTGAAGGGAAAAGAATAGCCAACATAAGTTAAAAAATTTTAAATCTCATTTCCTGTCAAGCTACTGAACCCAATTATATAATTTACATAACTGTGTTGTTTTATCATCACACAAAATACTAATCACCACTATAACTATAACCCACTGTAATGTCTATGTACTTCAATTGTATTAAAATAATTAGGTGAAAGGCAGTGGAAGTTTGAGAAAATAGTGAATGAAGGTTAGCACTATGGATAGAATATTAAGGAAACTGACTAACAGTTAATCTTTCCATATCTCAGTAGTTCACTAGTGTAAGCAGTCAACAAGGTCTGAAATTTGTCTATGTTTGAAGTTTACAAAAATGATTCCGTAAGTGAGATTCAAACGTCTAATGACCAACAGAATAATGTGATTTACTGCAATTAGATGTTAGTTAGCTCATTTAAAATAATTTACAAAGGTTCTTAGTATTTTCAAAACTAGTTGATAATTTAAAATAAATTGATTATTTAGTTGCCAATTCATGTCTCAGTACCTCTACAATTTAAGATAGACTAGCAAAACACAGGAAAGATTTATATTTCTTTGTAAATGCTGAAAAAGTTCATGTGTCCTATTTCTCTTCTGTTGAATTGCAGTGATTTTAATGTATGTTCTGAGTTATCCCTTTTGTACCTTTTCTGCCAGCTCATTATCTATTTGTCATAGTCATGTTTATAACATAAATTTGACCCTACATAGCTGCTAACAAACCTCAATACCCCAAGTTCTAAGGAGGTATCATTGAATATTAGTGAATAGAATAATTTGAAAATCACACACAAAAAAATCAAATTTAAAATTACTTCTCAAAAGAAACATTAACCGAAAAAATGGTGTAGTATTCATATATAGAAGTTCTATGTAGTGACAAAACTGGTCACATCTATTACTATTTTTATATAAATGTATATGACATGAAAATAATATTACATTTCAAAATAGCTAAGCACTACTTTCAAAAACTCAATACATTAAATATTATAGCTTTTGTTAGTTTGAATTTAAAATATTAGTTAATTTAAAAATCAGAGCTCTTTTATTATTTCAAGTCACTTTTGAAATGCTGTTAACTAATCTTTTAGTCTATATTTTCTTAATTAAAGGTAATAATAGGTATTTGGCCCTCCACTTTCGGTATTTACATGTTTTTCAACATTAGAATCGTTTTGAGTTCCATGGTGGGCACTAGAAAAAAAAAACGTACTTTTTTTCTTTTTTTACAGCTGCTTTCCATTGCCAAGATCGTAGGAAATCTGCGCTAAGAGGATCACCGTGGAGGGGTGAGTTGCCCTGTGGATATTTATGTATATTCTGGCCCTGAGATTCCCCTTAAAGCTGTTACCTTGCCATTCAAGGAGCTCACAAGTAATTCTTTGTCACACAGTGCAGCACCATGCATGTAAGGTATTAACATCAGTTCTTCCTCTGCAGGCACTGATTGCTTTTAATAATCTATGACAGACAACCGATCTGTCTCATGCCATCCGGAACTTCACCTGCACTCTCCCCAAAGGCAGAGCTGATGCTCATCATTTAGTGTCAACAGCACTCGCACTTCCTTTGGCTTTTTCCACCGACAAAGTTGAAAGAACTACGATTTCAAAGCAGCCATACGCTTATGAACGAGAGATACATAATTTGATATTCCAAATGTGATCGGTAACATTAAAGTTTCCTGAACTCATAATTGGTAACCTATTTTGTACTTAATTGCATTTATCAATGTATGAAATATAAAGTATGTGTGTTTGAATCCTAAAACATTTGTTTTTCTGTTATTTAATTCATAAAATTCCAGTTTTTTCTCAATATGAATTGAAACTCTTTATCCAAATGAAATAGGAAAATTAAAGTCTTTTTAATAAAATGAAAAATCATAACAGAGTCAATTTAAAGAACAATAGAATTGTTCACGGATCACTTTCTGATCCAGTTTGTCACGTACTCAAGAGTTTTATCTTTTTCTCAGGTTAACAAAAATCTGTCAGTTGAATTCATGAACAAGAATTTCATCCACATTACTGCAAATGCACTGTCTAAGAGTGTTTGCAAATACATTCTTTATCAGCGAAATGGAGATAAACAATGAGGCATTTGCTGTTTTCTTTTTCAATTCTATTTATCATCACTTTGTTACTTTCTGTTCTATAACCTTAGATAAAATGTTACACTCATTGAGTATTTTTAAGAAACTATGAAATCCAGGTACCAATATTCAGTTTCTGTTTTTCAAAATATCTAAAGTTATGGTTTGTGTTTGGATGACCCCCCAAAGTCTCATGAAGCCATAGGTAGGTCTTTTTCAGAAGTGGCTGAATCTAGGGTGAGTGACTAATTTGTGGTGCAGTGCTAGGCTAAAGGGTGGATGATTACTAAATCAGTCCACTGATTGGTTTGGCACTCCCCTAATGCTGCTACCCTGGATACAGCATAAAGGACAAAAAGAAGTTTATCTTGTCCTTTGTTGCTTTGATACCCTCTGCTGGCCATGAACTGTTCTTCTGAGAAGCCACTCTGCCTTGGATCCTGATGATTTTGGATTGAAACCTTTACAAACTGTGAGCTAAATAAAGCTTTTCTCATTGCAACGTTGAGTGTTGGGTATTTTGTCTTAACAGGGAGAAAAGTAAGCAAAATATCTACCCTGCTCTTTTATTATGATTTACTGTCAGTCATTAATCACCTTTGATCTACCAAGTAAAAGCATAATTCTTATGATGTTGTACACGCTAACGATATAGAGATCTCAGAAAATATTATACTCTAAAGCCCTTTTGAATGTCTCAGAGAAATCCTTATATAATGTTAAAACTTCACTTTAAGTTTTTTTATACAAACACTATTAGCACTAAAGATTATCTCTATGCTAATAAAAATGAATGTATTATTTTATATCATAACATAATGTCATATTTCCATTGAAATATTGAAAAATTGTTGTCTACATTTAAATGTGAAATTAGGCTAATTCATTTTAAACAAAAGTTAGCTGGCAAAAGCTTAAGAATGTGATACCCCAAAGAAGAACTCCTAGTGTATTAACCAATGATTCATGCATGGGATCAAGACAAAAATCCATTAGAGTGGAATGTCATAAGAACCACAAAAAAAGCCAGAATATTAAAGAAAAATTAATGTGTTCATTTAAAAATCTATGATTCCATTTGGTAACTGTGATTTTAGGGTGTATACTAACTTTTAGAACATAATATTTAAGCACATAAAATATTCAGATTTCTCTTTCACTTTAAATAGAAAGTAGCATATACAAACATACTTCCACTAAGTTGATGTAATTATGCAAACATTGCCATGACTTAAAATGATTGTTTTAGTTTTTGCATAATGAATGCAATGAATATATGACATTTCAATATTTTTATCTATGCTTTACAATAAATATTTAGTCACTATGAAATAGATATTGCGCTTTCAAAAATAAATTAAATATGAGAGATCCTCACAATACTACCTTGTTATGAGAACCTATATTTATCTCTGTGGTCATACGTACTCCTTCATAATTCAATAAAAATGCTTGATTTATTTCAGAATTTGACACCATCTTCTCTAGAATATAAAATCCATTAGTTAATATATGTACAAGGTTTAATCACTATGTTATACTCAGTGTCAAAAGTTGTATTTGACTCTTCATTGGTGTTCAATTGTCATTTATTGAACGAAAAAATATATACATCAAAGTATATGACAAGAACATGTGTATATGAGTACATTTATGCTCATTTGAAAGTGAGTGTGCTCAATCGATCTGTCTTCTCAAATGCATTATAAAAGACAAAGTTAAATGTAATCAATTTAAAAATTTGACTATATGCGTTGTATACTATTGTGATGAGATTCCATGATTCATGAGTAAAATGGTGATAATATCCAAGTGTTACATTCGAGGTTGACAGATCAGAAAAAAATATATAAGAAAGTATATTTGTTAGAATATGAGGATTCATAATATTTTTAAAAATGGCCTCAGGTTTTTTTGAAACAACTCCCATATAGTAGTGTGGGCTAAATACCTGCTCATTAATCTTGACTTGCCTTACATGATTCATTTGTAGCAGCACAGTAAGACTTCTGAAATTAGTCAGAACAAAACATACAGCTTCCAATTTGTTTAGTGACACAAATATTCTTTGAATTCTGAATTGCAATTCAAAATATCTGAGGACAGCACACTGAGAAAACACCAGCCACACGAAGCACTCATGTGTAGGTTTTCAGGTCAACAAACTCTGATGGACCCAAATTTAATCCTTTAATCCTTTGTCAAACAAGGAAGTTGTCTTCAAACAAATCCAGCTCCATCCTTTTGAATTATTTCCATCACCAATACCCAGCCATTGAGAAAAAAAGATAAGACATTGGTTGTTTTATCTTAATTCTTAAGTACAAAATTTATTAGTATATTCAAAAGCAAAGTGTTAGCCAATTTTATAATCTGTAGTTGTTGAAGAGTATTTAATAATGAAAATATAAAGTGATCAGGGCTTTAAAACACATGTTTACCTAAAATTAGTAATCTAAAATGCTAAAAAGGACATAGGAACACATAGGTACTAACGAAAAATAAAGTCAGAATAGCAAGTTCTGAAAAAGTTATGAAGAACTTTACTAATGTGTCTGAATATAGTATAACTTCAAGTAGAACATATTTCAACAGTTTCAAATGTTTGAACACACACCCAGGGACTGCACATTGAGCTATAGCGTCAACTTTGTTTGTTGTTGTTTTTTTTTTTGTTTTGTTTGTTTGTTTATTTTTTTGAGACAGAGTCATCCTAAGTTGCTAAGTTCCCCAGGCTGGGTTCAAAGTTTGGAAGCTTGTGGCTCTACCTCCCTGAGTGTTGAGATTGTACATATGTATTAATATGCTAAACTAAAAAGCATAAGTTTTCAAAGATACAATTTTTGTTTTAATAGAATTCTCTTCACAAGTCTTATTTTTATTTATGTACTTTCAAATATGGACCATAAAACTTAAACAAGAAAATTTCAGCTATTTATGCTTCACTGAAAAAACAGCATGACTTTTTTATTTTAAGGTATTTCAGAGAAGATACTAGTTTCAAACCTGAATTCAATTTCTCTTTCCTCCACTAAATAATATATGAACTTTGGACAATTACTCTTCCCTAATTGGAATGAATACTATACCATACACAACGTAAAAGATATGATGTCTTAAAAAAAAAGATATGATGTCATGTAAATATTTACAATCTGTGGTATAAATTGATACCTGAAAAGAAATAATCATAATCCTGTTTCCAGGAAGACCAACAATGGTATTTTTCTGTTCTAGTTTTCTTAAGTACCTTCATGTTTTTATAAATGTTAGAACTTATTTAATTTTATTGAAAACATGCTATGAGTATTTTCCACCAGTTAGCCTTCTAAAACATCCCTGTAATTACCATATGTTTTAAATTGTTGAGATTTTGTGAAAATAAATTTTATTCTTTGCAAAAACCATTTCTTCCAATAATTTAAAGTAATTGCATGTAATTATAAGAAGGCATATATGTTATATATCTATACATACATATACAATAATTAATGAGGCTTTGCTTATAAAAATTATTTCTGAAATAATAATATGATGAAATTAAAAATTAAAAGTAGAAAGTTTCATAAATGGCTGGAAAGTGGAAAAGTGATAAAAAGAATCTTATCCTGAATTGTTTTTAATTATTACCTTAATGATGAAAGCATGGTTCTAGAGGAGGATACATGAAACCAAAAGTGTGGAAAGACTTTTCTGTAAATGATTATCCACATTTACTTAAGAAAACTAATAAATTGGCATATAACAATTTGCTAAGGGTCATATTCATACTTACATGTATGTAGTCCATTTTTCCACTGTTCTAGATCAAGTATTACAGAATATTCATTCTCAAAGCACGATTATCTTGGTTACGTTTCAAAACAATAGACAAACAAGCATCATTTTGGTACTCAATGAAAGACATCATGTATCACAGAAACAGGGCATGACTGAATGTAAACTCAAGTTCTACATCTCCTTAGTTAGCAGCAAGTGTTAAAGATAGACATTCTCATATTATCTCTAAAACATGAATGCAACACTATGTGAGACAGATCACAGAAAATTTTCCTGCCCTGTACGTCTTAGTTAGAATGTAATGAGTTTTGGCATGTAATGGACAAAAATGAATCAAGAGGAAGGCATGTTTTTCACTTGTTTTCCCCTATTTATTTCTTATCCATAAAAATGGCTCTATAACACCCTAATATCAGCTCCACTATAATACTAAGAAAAACAAACAAGGTAACAAGACTAAATAAGTTTCACTATTCTAGATCAAGCATTACAGATGTTTCCTCCTACAGACCCCGAGTAAATATTTTAAGTTTTGTGGAACAAATGGTGTTTTATCCTCCTACTTGACAGTGTTGTTGTTTTGTGAAAGTAACTACAGTCAGTGTAAGACACACATGAGCATAGGTATGTTTGGATAAATTTTAATCTTCAAAACTGTTTGAATTTTATAAGATTTTCACATATTATAGAGTAATGTCTTTTTATTTTTTTCAATGGTTTAAAAATGTCAAAAATATTCTTAGTTCACAGGTCAAAAAATTGAGCAGTTTTCAGCTCGTATTTTATTAACATGTATGTCTAAAAATTTTCTTTCTGTCATGGGTGTGTATGTGTGCATTCATCTGTGTGTGTGTGTGTGTGCGCATGTGTGTGTGTGTGTAAGATTTGTGATTCAATTTCTGATAAAGATTTGGAGTTATTTTCCACAAGACTAAGCTTCCTGAAACTTTCAAATTATTTATAAGTTTTCGATATCAGGCATGAAGCAAATGATCAATAAATATTCACTAAATAATTGGTTTAAATTGAAAAAGGTACTTATACTTTGAACTAGAGCAATCATTTTCTCTTCTATATACTTCTATCCTGCACAAAATAATTACAAAGAGATTATAGACTGCAATTTGAGAACACTATGGACAAATATTGGCAATAAGTTTCTATATTTCAGTAGGTTATAACCCATTTTTAAAAGAAATAGAGAAAAACTAGCATAAGGAAAAATCTGAATAACATATCATATGTATGTCACTATGAAAACATTAAGAAAGATATCAAGATGACTTGATCTTTCATTAAATTAAGAAAATGGAAACTATTACTTTAGTGAATAAAGTGATAATAAAACAGTACATTTTAGAATTAACATCTAAAACGCTGAAGGTCATATGTCTATGGACCAGAAACTTGATTTCATTCCTATTTTAACAGTGCCATTTAAATTCCAAGGATATTGTACCCTTATAATTTAAGTTTTGCAATTTTCTTTATCTCTGTACCCAGATTCTTCTTTTTGGTTTTTTACTAAGGTTAATTTTTCATTCATTATTTTAAAATTGTCTCATTCCTGTGAATGACTGAAATGTCCCTGAAACGCCCCTTTGCGCTTTCAAGTCTCTTGCCAAGTGAAGGGGTCATTGTAAGCACACAGGGACCTAGAATGTCTGCATAAGTAGACATTATTTGAGAGACCTTGGGAATTAGGCTAAGCAGTGTAGTCTGTGGAATCTGTCTGTCTGCCGCTATGCTAAATCCTTTAAATGCTGGTCAGACAACAAAACAAATAATTTCACTGCCACATAGTTTAACCTATAAAACACCCATTCGAAGCCAGGTGTGATGGCACATGCCTCGAATCCTAGTACTTTGGAGGCTGAAACAGGAGGATCATAAATTTGACGCCAGCCTAAGCTATTACCAGCCTGGATGAAATAGCAATAGTCTCAAAACAAAGAAACAAAAAACTCTCTGAGGTAACCTGCAGCTGAACAGTTCATCTAAGGAGCCACTACTATATGATATCTTTCATGGATTTCTCTGGGCAGAACTGTTGTTGTTTATGAACCTGTCGGGCTTTTCCAAACAGTACTGTTGGATCCCAACACACACTTCTTGTGGCCCACTCCCTTGCTGGTAAAGTGAAAGTAACTCTATTGCTTTTTTTTTCTTTTATTGGCATAATAAGACTTCTCTCACAAGTTCCCTTTGGGTATCTTCTGTACTCTTTTGGCAGCCACCACCAACTCAGCACACCTAGGTCATGAATAAGACAGAAATATTAATGAAAATATTAATATTAATAACATCATTAAAAATCATAAAGTAAGGAATTCTTAAAATTCCATTTTGCCAAAGCAATGAATAAACTATCTGGTCAAAAAAGTTAGAAAAAAAATTTCATGGTTCTGGAATCAAATAAAAAGATTTTAAGAACTGGTGAAATTTTTTGTTTTCGTTTTATTTTGTTTCTTTTCTCTTGTTGCTGTTTTTAGAGGTAGGGTCTCGCTGTGTAGTGCAGTCTGGTCTTGAACTCACTAGGTAGAGTAGGCTGAGCTCAGACTCTCAGCAATCCTCCTGCCTCAGCATCCCAAGTGCTGGGATGATAGATATGCATCACCATGTCCAGCCTGGAATTTTTAAAGAAGAAAAAGGCTGCCAAATTTTGCAGGTTGGCTTTGCGATGATTTATCTTCTCCAGTTACCATCCCCTAATCACCTGTCCAACAGTGAATTTGAAGCCCAGTTTTGGGTACAAGTTCCTGATATGAAAGGGAGCAAAGTAGACCCTACTTGTAAGAATTATCATTTAGTACTTTGTCCTATCTAGTGGCTTTCTGAAGGATCAGCTCAGACCTGCCTCTGTTTTATCTACTTTGGAGCTTCCCTGTGGCTAAGGTGATTTCTCAGGTGACATTCATTAAAATATTTAAACAAAAACGCTACTGCCTAGGGCAAGAAATAACAGTTGGAAAAATAAAAGATAGAATAAAATGGAAAGGAAGAGCTGTGGGAAGGCGCTAAGGTTGAAAGTCCACACCAGTGTGTTCTGCAACCATGGTTTCCGTCAACTAAAAATGAACGATATATTTTTTTTAGAAATCCTTTGATTGATATCTGTTTACATGTCATTTTCCTTAAAGAGTAAATCATACAAACTGTTTATACTACTATTTGCATTGTAGTATTAAAAATTATCTATGGATGGTTTAAAGTATATGAAAGATATTTGTATGATATATATACAAATACATGCCATTTTATATAAATACATGGAGCATTTCTAGATTTGGGTACTGATGAGGTATTGTGAAACCAGTTTCCTTCAGATACTAAGGGAAGAGAGAAAGGAAAGATTTTTAAAAGTTTCATATGCCTGGCAAATCCAGGAGATCACTAGAGCCCACGGCTGGAAACACGCTCAGGGAATCCCTGAGAAGATGGTAAGCTGTCCCACTGTAACTTCCGACTAACTTCAGGCTTCACGCAAGCAGGATGTGAAGGCTAAAGCATGCTCCAAGACAGATCATACTTTAGGTCACAATGCAATTCTCAGATTCATGTGTCATCACAAAATAGTGCACCAAAACAAAAAATTTTTATCACAGGCATGGAATGAAACTGAAAACAGGTGAAAATGTCAAAAATTCACAAGTACATGAAAATTTAAGTAACATCTTAAGTAACCAAAAGATAAAAAAGCAAATAATTCAAGGCAATTAATAAAAAAAAGTATTAACACACTAAAAGATATGGAATGCAGCAAATTTATCAGAAGAAAATTAGTAACTGTAAAAATTTACTTCAAAAAAATCTAACTTTAAATTTTAAGGAACTGAAAAAGAGCAAATTAAAACCCAAGCCAAAGGAGAAAAACAATAAAGATTAGGATAGATAAAATAATACTGGGAATTAAGATAACAAAAAGTTTATTTCTGGAAAAGATTGGTTTCTGAAAACTCTAGTTAGACTAAGCAATAGAAAAAAACATATCATTACAATTTAAATGAAAATGAGACAGGATTTCCAATCTTTCAGAGATGAAAAGGTCCATTAGAGAAAAGGGTAGCTATAGACAGTTGTTTATTAAAATATGATTATCTTTGTAATGTTTTATATGTGTATGTCTCCCTAAAACCTCATTTGCGCATAGGTGGGGATTTGGAGGGTCACTGGATTATGGGGGTTCATGGCTGACTTGCTCATAGGAGGTGGGTCTGGTCAGGAGAGATGAGTTATGAAAGATGAGACCTGGAAAGTTCTATCTCCCCTCCTGACTCCTCCCTTTGTTGGAGCAAGTGTCACAGCTCACAGCAAGTGTTACAGTAATCCCAGACAAAGAACTAAGTGGCACCTGAGGTTTGGAGATAAGTGTATAGTTTTATTCATGCTGGTGAGCCTGACTGGGATCACTCACCAAAGAGCCAGTCTTGCTTTCTCAGGGAGCAGGGTTTTTATAGAGTTTATATACACAGAAGCAGGGTGTTCACACTGCTAATCAAATGGACAGAAAGTTACGTTGAGTTTCCTCTTCTTCGCATTTGGCAAGGATAAGCTGGAGGTGCATGATTGGTCGAGGGGTTACATTCTGGTTTCACTTGTTTTCCATGTGCCATTCTGGGGAAACAAAGTTATCAGTGATTACTGAAGGGTGGGGTCCCTGACTGAAAGCAACCGTTTCTCTTCTACTTTACCTTGATTTTCTTTGCTTCTGAGCGTCCATGAGGGGAACAGCTATTGTTCCACTATGCTCCTGTGCCGTGCCATCTTGTCTTGGAGCTGGGTAACTATGGATTGAAATGAAATGTGATCAAAATTAAAACTTTTCTCCTTTAATTTGTTGGTGGTGGGTACTGACTTTCAGCAACAAGGAAGTGACTATAACAATCTCAAATAAAATTAATTTTAGGGAAATAAAACAGACAAAAATGCCTACTTATGGATTGAATTATGTACCTCCAAAATTAACACACTAAACCCTTGTCTGATGTTATTGTGTCTGAATGTCCCCCTCAAGCCTCATGCACTCATGGAGGGATGGGTTTTTTGGAAGTGGCTGAGTCTAGAACTTGCGATTGATTCATGGTTCAATGTGGGATTAAGGCTGTAAATGCTACACCCACCCTAGGGTGGGTAGCCTGCATGCAATATAAGGAACAGGAAGATCTCTCTCTTTCTCTTTCTCTCTCTTTCTCTTTCTCTGTTGCTGATTTTTCTGTCTTCAGGCAACATGAACTGTTGCCTCGCTGCCATGAGCCACCCTGCCTTGGAGGCAGCCAATTATGAACTGAAACTGTAAACTGTGAGTCAAATATACCTTTCCCCATTTAAATTTGGGTGTCAGGTTTTTGTCTCAGCAATGAGAAAAGTAACTAAGACACCTCAATGTTTATATTTAGAGATATTCTTTGAGGAGATAATTAAAATTAAATGAGGAAATAGTGGTGGGATCCTGACTCAAAAATAATGTTGTCTTTATAAGAAGAACAAACTCAACTCGAAATTATTCATTCTCTCTTCTTGCTTCATTCTCTTCTGCTTAGCTGTAACATGAAGGTGCTGAGGAAAGACCAATGTGAAGCCACAGGGACAAGGTAGTTGTTTGAAAGTCAGGAAATTCCCCAGCAAAATCCATCCTGCTTGCCCTTGATCTAGTACATTTGCTTCTGGAATCATAAGAAATTAAATTTATATCATTTAGATAATCTAGCCTCTGATATTGTGTTGTGGAAGCTCAAGCATATTAGTCTCAAGAAAAAAAACAAAGTGAGAATAGACTTCTAACAAGTAAAAAGGTAATCAGTATTCATATATAACCTATTGGAAAACAAAAACAAAACACAAAGAAAAACACTGCAAAGGTCATTGTTTTAAGTTTTGTCCCCAGACCAGGCTATTATTGGGGCATGGTTAAAAGCTTTAAGACACAGACTTAGTTTTTGGAGAAACTTAGGGTTACATTATAGTTCTCTGTCTCTGTCTCTGTCTCTGTCTCTGTCTCTGTCTCTGTCTCTCTGTCTCTCTGTCTCTCTCTCTGCTCCACAATGAAATAAACAGATTTGTTGCATGACACACTCCCTGCTATGGTGTTCCAAGCCTTGCACACAGCAGCAAAGGAATATGGCCAAGTTTCCAAGACCAGAAACCTCTGAAATGGTGAGCCAAGACAAAACTTTCATTTATAGCGATTTATCTCAGACATTTGTTGGAGTTATAAACACCTAATGTATCATCCAAAACAAACAAACAAACAACAACATAAAGGAAGGAAATAGATCCTGGTTTATTTTAAAAAGTCAGTACTGTCCTATATCCAAAGCAGTACATGTAATAATATATATATACATATATAATATAGACCAGTTGTGGGGAAACTAAGGCATGCATGTTATTTGTTTTTCTTTTAAGATGAAAGATGTTAATGTGTGAGTATAATTTTTACAAAATAGCAGAATAAAACATTTTGATAAGAATGTGAATACACTTGAAATGTAAATGTAAAATATAACAACCACTGTAATTGACAAGTTTTCAGAGTTAAATATCAGCTTATTATATGGCCTAACAACTTAATCTCTAGCTAAATTCTGAAGAAAGCAAATTGATCATAGCACCAGCATAAAATTAGCCAAAATGTAGAAACAACCTAAATATTTATCAGATAATGTAAGGTTAAACAGAAATAGTATGTACATCATGTAAAATATTACACAACTATGCAAAATAACAAAGTATTTGTGTGAATTTCACAGTTCAGAAGTATAGTAGCATTAATGATTGAGACCAAAATGTAGGACTGGAATAATTTTCCTCCTGTCACATCTTATTTTACTTCACGTTACTTCACCTTCCATCTTCACATCACACCTAATATTATTAAAGTCTAACACCTTTATCCAAAACGTCATGTGTGGTTATCAACAAGAAATGAACAAGGCATGCTAAAAGTTGAAGTATAATTTGAAGAGAGAGAAAACATCAGAAACAGTGGACAAAAGATTTGGAAATCATCACAGTGAAATTTAGAACAGCAATGATTAATATGCTAAGGCCTTTTAGAACAGATGAGCATTTGCCCTGATGGTATATATCTGTAATCCCTGTACCCTAGGAGATTGGTGCAGAAGGATCACACGTTTGAGACTAGCTTGGTCATGGTAGGGTTAAAGGGAGACCCTACACCAAAAATAAAAATTAATGAATGGGATGAGCTTGTCGCTTAGTGTGTTTGTCAAAGAGGAGGGAAGGAAGGAATGTAGGGAGAAAGGAAAGAAGGAGACAGATGAGCAATGTAAGCAGTATAAACAGTGAGATGGAAATTCTAATAAAAACCAAAATGAAATTGCAATTATATAGAACTGTAAACAAATTAATAATTCCTTGAGCAGTTTAGTAGCAGACCTGACACAGGTGAGGAATAAATCTTGGATCACAAAAGTATCTGAAAGGAAAGCTCCGATACTTAGAATCAGAAGAGAACAAAACCTGTGGGACAGGGGGGAAGAAATAAACAGAGTATTCAAGGACTGTGGGACTAGTAAGAAAGATATGACATATGCAGAAACAGAGAAAGAAAACAAAAAAGGGAACAGAAAATATTGAAAAATAAATAACTGAGAATTTTGCGAACTTAATGTCAGACATCAAATTAATGAAAACCTTTGTACTTTTACTTTTGTCCTTGCTCTATACTTCACATAAAATGATTTGTGATGAGCATGATTTGCATGACAAAGTTTGAGAAAACCAGGTGTTTATTGATGACAATGCACTGACAGGTAAGCATAGTATTCAGTCACGCGTCAGTTAGTTTTAACTATCATAATTCTTTCAAAAGGAGTATAGAAAAAAATGTGATCTTTGCTTAGTGATCTTGATATTTTTGAACAAATTCTACATTATGTAGGAAACAATAGTTGCATTTTAAGAAAATATAAATAAATCTAGGATACCATTCATTCCTCAATGTAGCTATTTGTTAAAAGACAATTTCAAACTTACATATCTTATAAATTAATATTCCCTGCTTGTTGGTTGCGACATTCTTTTCAAATGTCCTGACAAAATACCCAGGGAAATGCTCTGTGGCTGCTTTTCTTTGGTCTGCCATGTGGACATATTATTAAGCCAAATCCATGTTTAATGTCTGTATCATTTTATGAAAAATCACTTTCTTAATTCTCTGACTTTATACTCTATTTAAATTCCAGTGTTACTCACAACTCATCTTCCAACTTTAGTTAATTACTAGAAATCAGCCAATCAAACATTAATACCACAAAATAATAGATATAATAGATACTATTTTGGAGAAAAATATAACTCATAAGTCAGCTGGGGAAACATGATTTGGCTTTTAAAAATATCTTCTGTATAGAATGAAAATGAATTAAAATATTAAGACTACTTATAATGAGAGAAATGATGTTTGAATTCTAATAAAAATCATACATGTATTCAAGACTATTCATTAATTTCAGTGTAAATTTATTAAAGTTTATTTCATATTGGTCTAAAGTGGGAGGTAATGTGGAACTACACGAATATGACTATTACATAGATAATATAAAATTATTATAGCACAAGACTATTTTGAAATAATTCAATTAAAATCAGTTTGATAGTGTAATTTTTTACACTATCAAACTTTTTATCAAAAAGTTTGATAAAACAAAAAGTTTGATAAAAGTTTGATAAAACTATCAAATTTTTTACACTAATAGATTTTGCTGACATTTTAGCCATGGTTGTATCCAAACTGCTATCAAACTGAATTGTACTGAAGATCATACTGTTTATTATGGTGGATGGTTAATTACTGTCATTCCAAAAAGGAGGGGAAGAATGGTAATTCTTTTCTCCTGACATACTTTTAGAGTTATAAGATTGTAACTGGTCTCATGAAATAGTGATACTTATTGTAATATCCAATTGTTTGGCTTTTGTGAATAAAATTGCTTTTAAAAAGTATGACTGAAACTAATTATTTCCATTACATATTATCTGTTTTCTGAACAGAACATATAAAACAAGACCACTGAAAATTAATAACATTATGCTGAAATAACTAAAAGATATTTCAGAAAAAATATGTAAAAAGCATTAAATGAATCTTACCTTTAAATTCTATTTTAATTCTCTCATTACACAATATAGAAAATTTATAATTTCAAAAATTAGTTAGTATATTAATACTAAGTGCAATTTTGTATCTTAAGATTCAAGCTTTAGCCAGGGATTTAGCTCTATCGCTTAAGTGCCTACCTGGCAAGCACAAGGACATGATTTTGATCCCTGGTACCAAATTAAAAAAAAAACAAACAAACAAAAAACAAGTTTTATTTTATAACTCTGACATACTATAAAGAATGAATTTTTTAAAAAACTTACCACTGCTTTTGAATTAAAAGAATACTTGCTTGGAAAGGAAGACTAGAGTACACAACTAGAAAATAAGTGTATAAAACACAAGATTTAAACTATTTAGAAAGATTTCTGCAAATAAATAATAAATGGTAGGTAAGTAAACCATCCAGAAGAGTAAGTTTTGATTTTGTCATCCATGTGTCTAAACATCAGTAAAAATAAATGAGAAATGTGCACATTATTGCATTTTTCATTTGAA
>RJWT010023947.1:0-16638 GCA_004365215.1 Cuniculus paca | reverse complement strand
TTATGCAGCAGAGGAAGTTTAGCTGGATATTTAAAGCAGGGAATGAAGTCCAATGTACTGTGAAAATACTATTTAAATTATATTTAAAAAGCTAGTGGTCATTTTCTAGCATGTTCCTTAAGTGCTTATCCTTCACAGCGGTCATTTCACAAATTTGTAGTTTAATAGAATGGGACGAAAACACCATCATTATATGAGTTGTCAAACATCAACACCTCATGCCTCTTAATTATCTAGTTTCATACAAGCAAGCTGCTTCAGAGAGCATCAAACGTTAGTGAGTATGTTAAGCAAATACTGCATTCTTTTTCTTTTTGGGCTCCTAGATGATGAAAATATGACAGATCCCTTCTGTCACCCATGAACTCATTCATTCCCTAACACATGGGTGGTGCTGCTGAGAATCTGGGAAAGATAGCAGGAGACAGGAGGGGGAGAGATCCACGCCACTCCATCCAAAGTCCAGGAAATTTGCAGCACACTATTTTATGTGGGCTTCTTTATACATTTTCTTTGTGAGGAAAGGTCAAATAACATGGGTTTATTAAAATTTATTCTGATTAGTTTAACAATCTACTAAGGCAGGTGATAAACAGAAGATTGTTAAACCATGATTTTAGAAAGGTGAAAATTAGCATTCATTCTGGACCCCTCCCCCCGCAAAAAAACCGCTAAAGAACAATATAGCCAGTGACTGACTCTTTCTTCTGCTTCTACATAATATCCTCAAAGCCACAGATGTGACTGATGGACAAAGCGATCAATGTGACCTGTAATAAACAACATGACAGCTGTCACATTTTTCAACATCCTGTAAAAACTATTCCTACTCATAAATCATCATATAAAATGGAAACACATGGTTACTATTGACCAATTTTTCCTCAGTCATCAAATCAGCAGGATCAAAAATACAGAATTAATAATAAATAGAATAAGTAACATCTGCTGAAAGGTCTTACAGGAAGATTGCATGTTCCCTGTGTATGTGAACCATTTACCCAATGCTCACACATCTGTGTCGCTTATTAAATTCTCACCAGTTCGCTTACTCTTTCAAAATTGTACTGATTCGTTAGTTGCTTATAGTTCAGAATCATGCCCTTAAATTCCTGCTGCTGCTCGGCGGAATGTCAGGTGAGTGAAAACTACCCAGAGCTGGCTGGTAGGGTGTGGGTGGGGACAAAGTACATGCTAGAGGCAGGGCAAAGGAAAGAATCTGAAGTAGAGTGGGTTGTTAAATCTTTGGGGCACTGGCTTCCTAAGTCAGCTTCATTAGTAGGATAAGTGACTTCAAGTAGCTGTTTTCTGAGACAAGGCTAAGGAGAACCTGACAGCAGGATCCAAATTTAGACAGTGCGAAAGTCTCTTCCTGGACTGTAGGTATCTTAAAACAGCAAAATTCCCACGAGGGAAGGAACAGAAAGCTTTCCTTATGAAGAGTTGAGATTTTAGAGGAAATTGTCTGAAATAGAAAAGAATATGCTTTTTTTCCTAAAAGGAGATTGAGGCAAAGCTAGGAATAATAATCTATTATCTAACTTAGAGTTATGTGGTGTTTGCTAACTAAAATCCTAGCTGTATTAGTTATGAGGACTTTTTCATGTAAAGATGTACACTTACACAAGTATAAAGTATTTTTAACCATAGTGCTGAAAATGATTCTCAGACATAAAAGGGAAAATAATGTAGCAATGTAAAGTAATAAACTAAAATTTGGCTGATATATATACATATATCACAATTTAAAAAGTTAAATTACCAGGAAACTCAAATAATTTCTAAAACCCAGTGAAAAACTGCAATGTGCAGGAAAACATGCCTTACTCAGAAAATAAAAAGAGTTTCGTTCATCTTGGGGATATTTCTTAGGAGATTTATATTTTTCATTTTATGGGCTCAGTACTAGAGAGTTTGCCTAGCATGTGTTAGACCCTGAGTTCAGTCCCCAGCACTGAAAATAAATAAATATGTTTCACTTACTTTATAGTTCTTTATTACAATATACCTATTGGATCAGTAAAGCAGATATTAACACTTAGAATAGGTGCAGTTAACATTCTTTTACTAAGTTAAAAGGGTTTTCAAATTATGGAATAATGCTCTCAATTTTGAACACAAATGTATAATTCTTATTTTACCCTTTGCTTCAAAAATGTTGTGGGTATTCACTGATGTAATTTGGAAAAATAGTTTAATTTTCCATTATAATTTATATAAAGGTAAAATGAGCTATGTGGAAGTGTTTTATAATCGCCAAAAGAGCAGATGATAAAATATTTCTCAGTATTAATCTAGGAATTCATAAGCATGAGTTCCATCGTTAACCAAACTTTTGCTTGTCTTCGTCAGTAACTGCATAAAACATAATTAGTTATGGACAAGCTAGACCCGCTGTGACGACATAGTATGCGACCTGTTGATTCTCGATTCGGATATGTTCTGTGGGGAGAAAGGAACAACAGCGGGAAAGAGGGGATATGAATTTAACAGCCGTTCCAAACATGCTTCTTTAATTTAATTTATGGGGGTGTATGTTGGCCCCTAGCAGCTGAGAAATCATTGCCAGGGTCTGTCCTCTGATATTCCTATCCTTGTGTAATCCCACCCTGAGGACTTACTGGACTTATTGACTCATTTCTGATGAATAGATTATAACAGACAGGATGTGACGTCGCCGGAGAGATCAGGACGTAAGCAGGGATTTCTACCTCGGGAGTCGCCCCTGTAGAGAAGATAGTTGAGCTGAGATCTGGCTCAGCTGGACTCGAATTCCTGACCAACAAAATGTGTGAGGGAAAAAAGTTTCCCTTTTAAGTGGGCAAGTTTCAGAGTGATTTGTTCTGCAGCAATAGATAAGGAAAACACTGCTTAATAATCAGATGAGGGTCCGCACAGCACTTCCAGTTGACGCAATTAATTGGCACGTGTTTTAATTTGCCTCTCAAGTGCGGAGCGAATGATTACGATTTTATATTTCCTGTTTCACTAGGTTAAAAGTTGACTTGTTAATTTAGACCTAAGAAGGATATATAATTTGCATTTTAACATTATTAATTGAAACACGACTTGGGAGATTCATGGTCCCACTAGAGAAATGTTTCAGGGAAAAAATATAGTTACTTTGGAAATTTTACTCTACAAAAATAATTCACATTTTTAAGAAGCTCTGACAAAGAAAATTAATACAATGCTGTTTAAAATGTGTTGGCACCAGATATTCTGAAACAACAAAAAAAAAACAGGTTTTGCAACTTCCAAGCTACATTCCTTGTTGCAATTTAAAAATTAAGTTTTAGAAACCTTATAGGGATGCATAAGTTACACAGATCCCAGAGGGAAGTAGTGTTTTTGAACCTTTTCTTTTCCTGCCTTTTGTGTCTAACCTATTTCTAAATACCATCCTGACGTTCTTAGAAACATCTCCCAAATCCTGCCCTCCTTTTCTCACCTCCCTCTTCCAATGTCTGCTGGTGTTGTGCTTTCACTCCCAGGACTCCTGTATGAAATGAGCTTCCAACTTTCTAAAGCATTATTACCACAACTCCACCAAGCTCTAAAACAGTCAGTTCCTTTCCATAACCCAGAGAAAGAGAAGGAAAATGCATGGGGTGTAAGTGACAGCTCCTGGTAAACCTTTTGTTTACGTGCTTTGCTTTGCCATATTGTCTTTTCCTGTGATACCAGTATTCCCAGAATCCATCGCTGGTACCTTGGCTGCTTGGATAGTCAATCAAAGATCTCCAGGGTGAGTGAGATGCAGCTTATTCTCTTGTATTGGCTATTTATTATGTGCAATTACAAGGGCCGAAACAGGCTGTGTGTGTGTCTATTTCAAAACACAGATTCACCAGCACAAAGTTATGACTACTTGGGAAATGCTGATTAAAGTTGAAGGAAAACAAATCCAAACAGTTCCTGGACATACACAGTGTCAAGTCTTCTTTTTCTGAGTGCTCTCTGCTGTGGTGGCTTCACCAATTTTGGTGATATGGATTTTGTTGAGGATTTAAAGAGCTGGGCAATTCCACTTCCCAGCAAAATTCAGGAGTTTTCATCCCCAGAAATACACATATCTGAGGGCGTTCTCGGAGCACTGCAAGCCACAGTTCTGACCCTGGGAGCACGGGAGATGCCTGACTCAGCTCCTCTGCTTGCAAATCGCCCTGATCTCTCTCACAAGGTCCACTGCACTCTGTCCCACGGATCCCGCTAAACCGAAGTTATTTCACGAGGAAAGTTCCCTGCCATGTCACAAGAGTCACAATTCTTGTTTCTTTCCCTAACGTCACTTTGCCTTCCCCCTGAGCTCTGCCACTTTGCACCCTAAGAAATAGTAAACACCTTAGGTGTCACAAGTCCCATGTCTGCAGTTCTCATTTGTAACCAAAATGGAAACCCATCTTCATGACGCTGCGTCAGTTATATGGATGAAAAGCATAGATTTTTATTTGGTATGATATGGAAAAAAACCCTTCTTATACAAGAAGGTAGATGCACCATGACTTCTCTTTTCTTGTCTTATGAATGAAAATAAAGCACAAGTCTAGCCCATCTAATGTTTATTTATTTTTAAAATGTATTTAGTGATTTACTTATCTGTTTATTTCGATTTTCTGACACAGGATCTCGCCATGTAGTCCAGGCTGGCTTTGCCCTGACTGTGTTGCCAGGTTGGGTCAGAACTTGCCATCCTCCTGCCTTGACCTCCAAGACTTACATTTGTGTAATGCTTTAAGACTGATTTATCTGTCCAGTAGTTAAGAAGCCCTCTTGCTAATCCTCTGCCTAATGAAAACAGACATTAAGACTTCAGAAATCAAGAATATTCTACCTGTTACAAAGTCATTTCCATGCATTGCTTGTTTTCTGCCCAGGCACTGATCCTCGGGTGCCCTGGTCAGCAGGTGCTGATCTATTAATTAGAATGAGGATTGGCTGCATGAAACAAAGCTCTAAACAGGAGAACCATTCCAACACGGGGTTTCAGCTTCTCTTAGTTAATGAGGGCAGACATGTAGACACAATCAAAAGGACTTCTTGGGTCACTTTGTGATATTGGAGACCCCAAAGACCCTTCCGCCTACTACCATCTTGTTAGGAAATAATACTCCAACATACTAGTTTGAGGCACATAGATACTCATTTTTCTAATACTGTCTGAAATGCATTCCTTGCTAAACGAGTTGCTATGGGTCTGGATAACTGATGAGCTGTGTTGTAGAAATTTATTCACATTTCTTTGATTCATGATTATAAGTGTAGTGGACAGAGATTACTGCAACTTTCATTTCTCCTCACTTGTCACTGGTACAATGTCCCTTCAACAACAGCTTTCTATTTCTGATTACTGCATGCCAACTTGTTCTTGTAAATTCTTTGCAGATGCATCATGTCCCTCTCATATTGAGATGGGTGAAACTTATTTTACCTACACACACAATATTCCTTTTCCTAATATTCAGGCAGCTCCTTCTATGGTCTGGGGAGTGTCTAGTACATTGTGTTTCCCTCATCAGTCTTCTCTTGATATTTGCATTATAGAAGAGTCTATTAAAATAGTTATTCAATCATCAGGAACAAGAACAACATGTTCTGAGCACTTCTTTTAGTATGAGCTCTTGTGATGGTCGGATTCTTTGAGCAGTTACTAATCATCTTTGGCCATTGTTTAAAGGGAAGTTAAATTTGAAAGTAGCATTGATACTATGGAAATAAAACACAGTAGGTAATCCAAAACTTCTTTAAAAAAACAACACATGGTGCCATTAACTCATAATTTTACATGCGGCATGAAGACATAGAAAAGGAAAAATATCTTCCCTTATTCACCATAGGTGCACAGCTGAAGCACCTATAAATCTTTTGCAAATGGGAAGGGGACCAAGTGACAAAGGGAAGGAGGAAAGAGAGGAGGGGAAGGGGATGAAAAAAGAGTTAAGAAGTGTCCTGTAGATATAGCAATTTCATTTGATGAGTGTTATCATTGTGTACTGCAGACACGTGCCAGTAAAACTAAAAATTAACAAAAGACAAGATAACTGATGAGAAGTCAACAAATTATTTAATTTTTATGTGGCACAAGAGCCCTCATGTGGATCCATGAAAATAGAAAACCTAGGTTTATTTGCTGAGTTTGAGGAGGAATGGACAGTCTTGGAGCAATGTGGAAGAGATGGAAGAAATATAAAAGTGAGTGATCTAGTGGTGGTAATAGAGTGGGGTGGCAGCATGGCCTGACGGTTCTGATGCTCCTTGTCACTTCTGCGACTTTAATGCCTTTCTTCCTGCTACAGAGAGAAGCATCTCCCCCATGAAGGGCTCAAGACCTGTTGAGGAGAGGCTTAGGTTATCCTTCCTGCTGCAGGGAATGATGGTGGAGGAAGAGGAGGAAACCTTCCTGCTGTTGCTGTTTCCTGAAATTGCATGATGTCATACTGTGGGAGCCATGTTCTGAGCCCCGTGGTCTCTTTGATAGTGTCATCCTTATTCTTATTTATGTGTTGTAGTTTGCACAGCTGTATGACCATGCTATTTCTATATTACAGCTTATATCTTGTTTTACTAAGTTTATTGGCTCAATTTAGATCTACATAATTGTCTTGCTTACTTTTCTCTCATTGCTGGGACAAAATACCTGACACCCAAAATGAAGGAAGGCAAGGTTTATTTAGCTCACTGTCTGTGGAGGTTTCAGTCCATAATCAGCTGGCTCCAAGGCAGGGTAACATGGCACCGGATCAACACTTCAAGGCAGCAGCCAGCAAAAGCAGCCAGAGCAAAAAACAGAAGAGCAAGCCTCTTTTCCTCCCTTATATCTTAAGCAGGCCACCCCTCTCCCCCAACTGTCCAGGGCAGGTGTTATACTCACAAAAATCTCTGTGCCGGCCTCTTGCACAGGATGAGGATGTTTACAAAGTAAGGACCCTGGCTCCCTGCTGAGTCTCTCAGTTAAACTTCAAAACTTCTGAAGCTGACACAATGTATCAACCATACCAATAATGATCAGGTTCATCATAGGGAACTTGTACCTGTACATGGAATGTCTTAGCTCTTCTTTTGTTTTCTCCCCTTCCCCTCCATCCCCTCAACCTCTCTTCCCTGCTTGCTTACAAAGGTGTTTCCATTTTATCTTTCTTCTCTCTTTTTTCTTTTCCTTTCCTTCAGCAATATTAATTTCCATCTCTAAATGGGTAAAAATTTTTACTTATTGGCTGTCATAGAATGTCTTCATTTTAGGCATTTGTAATTTGGGTTTTCCTAAGTTGTGACAGATCCATAGATGCGTGGGCACCTCAAAGCATGTATAGCATTTATTTCCTTGCCTGAAAATTTTCTTAAGGAATTTTGATGGGTTTCATGGTCTAATGAAGTAAATAAAACTCTTCAATGACTGAAAACAGATTTCAGTACTGATTTAGAGTTTCTTGACAAGACTCCAAAATCAAGAACTCTGCTATACAGAGCAAAACCTCCTAAGCTAAGTAACTTCATTTCTGTTGCAAAATGTGTAGAATGTTATTGGGAGTCATTAAATGCAACCGATAGCACAGAATTACTAACGATTAATTTCCCTTTCTTGGAAATGTCTAAATTCTGCTTATTTTGTCAGCAAACATGCTGATTGCATATGTGCATATACTGTACATGCATAAATGTAGTACTTGAACCAGGTTCAAGATAAAACCAAGGAGCCAGAGATGATGCCAATTAGAATTTAAGAGCCTTTATTAGCCAGCTGGCAACCGGACGGCAGGACCCATGCAGGGAACCACTGCGCAGTGCCAAGTGAAGGGAGAGCTAGGTATTTATGTACTACAACCACACCCCCGGTGACAGTGGTTACAATTAAACATGCATCTATGACATCCTGGTTGCCATCCCCGTTGACAATAGTTATAATTACACATACAAAAAAAAATAATTACACATACATCTATAACATCCTGGTTGGCATACCTGCTGGGGCACAGTGCACCCAACAGGCCTGAGAATACGGAACTAAGTTACATTCTCGGGAGGTAGCCTCACGAGCAACGGAGTGGGGAGGTACAGACAGGGTTCAGTAGTTTTTCTATTATGTCAGCCTACAACAGTACTGACTTATTTATATATGCACATGTGTGCATATATTGTATATGTGTAAATGTAGTACTGACTTATTTATGTGTCTGCATGTATTTTCATACTGAGATCATCACCAAAGGTTTACAAACATAGACCCAAGCCTGGGTTAGAAGGTGGGAGACCTTCCTAAATGTGCATCGTGGAGACCTCATGAGTAGAAAGTGTTGATCATTCATATAGTCATGTCTCAGGAAGTTCATTCGCAGTGTGTGATTGCCATGGATCTAGGCGTGACGACAGATCATGGTGTGTATATGGTTTATGAAACAAGAGAATCGTGGCCCAGCAGCAGAAGTGGGGAAAGAGCCACACTTCCTAGGCATACATCTGTGCAGGGACCTCGCCTTTGCTCCATCAGATGATCTTTAAAAGTAGATACAAATTTTCACTTGCTGCCCAGAAAACTATCTGAAACTTAGCTGCTCAGAACAATAATTCCCCTGAGTCTGACCTGGTTTTCAGCTCGAGGACTCATAACATCTCTGGCGAGTGTCAGCGGGGCTCCCGGCACCCAGATCCAAAATTCCTCCTCCCCCCTCTCTGAAATGTCACCCCGACCCTGATTCCTGACTGCCTGCTCTGTGGCCAACCAATCACGACCCAGTTTCCATTGGCCGGTCCCACTGAAGGCTCCCTTGAGAGCCGCCTGCAAGAAAGGCTGTGATTGGTCACCAGGATCGCAGCTGTAAAACCTCTGTCCCAGGTCCTGACATTCTCAGAAGCAACCCCAGGGCGAGGGTCCTGGGGCCACCTCAGAGTTCTGCTTGTGAGGGACAAGAAAGGACGGACAGCAGCGTTACTTTATGCATCAGAGCTCTGAACTCAGCTGTCTTTCTTGATGTCCTCCAGAGCCTATAAATGAAAATTGGCCCAGCTGCTATTACCTTTCAAAATCTTAAAGGCATCACTGCTGAAAATGTCCAGTCTTCTTTATTTTACCCCTTGATTAAAACCTCACAAAACTCATTTCATCAATATGTGATTTTTTTTTATTTAAACTTACATTAAAATGTAAAATTCTATATTTCAACTCAAAGGCCTACCAAATTTTTGAGGTACTGAGTGTCCAAGGTATTCATTTTCTCATTCGTTTCAATACAAATCCTTACATTTTAATTTTTATTAGTATAAATGTATTAAATATTATAAAATAATAGGAAATATTAGCATAAAATAGTGTAAAATTGTGTTGGCAGTACATGCTTACATTTCTCAGGGGGGAGTTCGCAGATGGACCTGACACATTGTAATCCTTTTTTCATTGCCCCCTGCATCTCTTGGTCCCTTCTCCTCCCTTCACCCCTCTATCTCTTTGTCCTCTTCCCTATTGCTAAAAACAAAATCTACTGGGTTATTTCTATTTCCATTACTTGTCTTCTAATTTGCTCTTTATTTTTATTTTGGGCTTCTCATATGAGAGAAATCATGATACATAAGCTCTTGTGTCTAATTTATTTTACTTAACATAGTCTCATGGTGTATCCATTTTCCTGAAAAATAACTTATCCTTTTTTGTTAAACATATCCTTTTTATGGCAGAATAGTACTCCACTGTGTATAAATACTGTGTTTTCTTTATCCACTCATCTGCTACTTCCAAGATTTAGCTATGTGTCTATGGATCACTGTAATATGATGTCTTTAACTCTTTCATGAAGATACCTAGAAGAGGCATAGCTGGGTAGAATGGAATTTCCATTTTTAGTTTTAGTTTTATGAGGTGTCTCCCATACTGATTTCCATAGTGGTTGTATTAGTTTATACCCTCACCAACATTATTGGGGAGGCTGTAGGGATAAAAAGAACCCTTCAGTTCAAAATTTTTGATCAACTTCTGCATATCAGAAATGTAGCCAGTTCACAGAGTACCATCATAATAAAGAAGACAGTTTTTCTGCTTTCACAGAGTAAAAGAAAGTGAGTAAATAGCCAAGCAGATTGGCAGATGACTGATCGAAAGATATGATGCTAATGTAGACAGAGGAGGAAATAGGCTGATAGATAGTGTGGTAAGAGCATAAAAAAAACAGCTGGATGTGTGAGGTCACTGGCCAAGGATCTGTTTTCAGAGAGGGAAATCATGTGACCGGAGACCTCAAGGACTTGGGGATCCTGGCTATGAAAAGGTAGGCAAGGTGCTGGAAGAAGGTCAGGTGCCCGAGAGTTTCCAGCAAGGCCGAGGTGACGAGGGACAGCAGTAACAGCTGGCAGCCACAGCAGTGACCCTTCCTGATCATAAGAAATCACCACCTGTCCTTCCATGGCTGGCTTGTAAATCATACAGCATGCGTGGTTGCATATGTACTGTAGTGATTAATAATGTCTTCGCTCTAATTATTTAAAAGCCCATAATAAGAGCACTGATAACTTTGGATGAACATTCATCAAAATATGTGCAATGTTTTTATGAGAACATTAAAATTTATATTTTTTCCATTTTTTTAGTCCCATTTAAAACATTAACATGGGCTGTAGTACATTCAATGCCTCAAGACATAAAACTGCAATAAAATTGGCCCTTGAGAAATTGTTCTTGGAATCCATTCATAATTCAGTGGAAGGAATGACCAAAAGTTTGAGACAGAAAGAAATTAAATTTTCAATATTCCGCAAGAAGTTTGATTATTCCTGAAATAGGAACTTTAAAAGTTTTATGGCTTCCTACAGCTGGTCAGTTTTAAATAACCATACATCATTAACAATTAAAAGTGGCTTCAGAGACATAGTTCTTCCTCATATGACAAAGTAGGATTTCCAGTAACATCACGAGCCCCGGCCAGCCCTGCTCACTCTACAGAGTTCTGTCCTTTCCTTTTCTGCTGTCTGAGATGGACTCACTAGAGGCCTGCTTTCTTCCCTCCCAGGGTGACCTGCTGCTAACAGCTGTGTCATGCTGTGGAAGAGAGAGAGAGAGACTCTTAGATACTATGTTTCAAAATGGGACTCTAAGACTTGGGTACTGTTATCCAGAAAAAATATCTCTGTGCAGGAAGTAAGAAATTTATTTATCTGGTCATCACCAATTCACTACTTTGGCTTTTTGAGTACCTCCCAGACCCATCTATTTTTCTCCATCTACCTGGATATTGTTTTGCTTAGCTATCGTGGTCTCTCTTGACTAATGAGACAGCTTCTAAAGTACTCTCCTCCCAACCAAAATTCTGATTTCTAATCCAATTTCCACTCTAGAGCCAGAAAGATAATAGAAAAAACACTTCCATAATCATATCATTTCTCTCCTTAAAATAAATTGCCCTTGGAGAAACATAAAACAAAACACATATTGTGGTTTCAGGGGCCCAAAAACTGTAGTTCCTGGAGTGCTTCTGCAGACTCTCTCTATTTGAAGCAGACTGGACTTTCCTGGGTGTCCCCAACCCTCTGGGCTCACCTGTCCCATGGCTTTTAAACCCGGTGCTGGATCTGGATTACCACCTTCCTTTCCCCTCCTCTCCTGATCGGCATAACTCTTACTCTGTGTAATAATTTATGTACGACTTCTTCAAAAATGCTCTCTAACTCACCCATCTAAATTAGTCTCTTCTCATTTTTAATTGAACTTGTATTGAGATGATTGTAGATGCACATGAAGTATAATGCAGAGGGATTGCACAGCTCCATTATACAGTTTTCTCCAATAGTATTAACTTGTAAAACTCCAACATGATCACCAAGATATTGACAATGACAGAACCATCAATCCCCTTCATGATTCCACCGGCTTGCTTCTATCCATGTGTATGTATGTTTTTAGCTGTGTGCAGTGTTACCACATACGTATTTTGACATATACACCATCACAGACAAAACAGTTTCTTAGCTCAAGTATTCCTCATGTTGTTTTATAGCCATTCATTTTACCTTCATCTCATTCCTTGCTAACAAATGCTTGTCTATTTTCCAATCCCCTTTCAATGCCCTCTTTCTTCAATTTACACTACTGATATCAATTTGCTTAGGTCTGCTCCTTTTTTCAATTTTTTCTTTGGCAGCCCAAGTTCCAGTTAGACTCTTAAGTTCTTTGTTGACGACGGTGTTTTCAGCTTGCTTCACATGACCAGACACAAAGTAGATGATCAATAACTATTTATTGGTTCCCTGATAGATTTTAAGGGAAAACAAAACCGACCAAGGGTGGTGGGGAGAGCCTCGAACAGGAGCAAAGGGATTGTAGAGAAGCCTGATTTCTTGGTTTGGACACCCTGTAGAACATGTGACCGTGGGCCTTAATTAGCCCAAGTGTAAAATGACATAAAGTAGTGAGTGCCTTGCTTTCAAAGCTTGGGTGGTCTAAGCTCTAGGAGCCCTGCCAGACAGGCGGCACTGTGCAGGTCACATCAGGAGCAGGGCTGCCCAGGAGCAGATCAGCTCTCTGTGTCTCTGAGAGCAGAGTCAGGCTAAGCTCAAGGAGAAACCTGCAGTGTCATTGAGCAATGGGAGGGCACTCTGAGGACTTTGCAGAGATTTTTTTTTTTGGCCAGTTCTTGTTTCTTGTTCTCATTTATGTATTTATTTATTTAATGCTACTTGGAATTTGCATTGTGAGATGCACTGACTCTGATCACTTCTGTGATGTGCTTTTCCAGGGACATTTCTCTTTACTTTTAGGGTTTAAATGTATAATTCTATACGTGCACAAGCATGGATATTTATAGGCAACTAATCCTTCAAAAAGCCCCAGTAAAACGGGGAGGGAAGCTCAGAGCAGCAGGAAAACAACACGACTAGGAAGGTATCAAGCCCAACAAAGAAAACTGATGTGAAAATCTGACATCTTGTCAGCAATATAGGTAGTACCTGTGTGCCTGTAGGATGTAGGCAAAGGATGATCAGTGTTCTATCCTTTCTCATAGGAAAAGTGTAATGGCTTTTGTCTTAGGAGGATAAGTTAATAAGGACAGAGTTTCACTTAAACACACAGAACACACGCGAGCATTTTGCAGTGTGCTAATGTAAACCCTGGCCTGGCCAGGTGGCTACTGTCAGCAAAAACCTCACTGACTGGACAGGGGTTTGTCCGACCTTCAGCAAGCGTTTATGATCTGCTACATTGCACAGTCCCTGAACCTCCTCCTTTCACTTGATTGCTTTGCAGGAGCTTTTGTCCTTTCTGTGTCAGATTTGCTGATCTTAGGAACAGAGATGATAACACTTGATGCCACTCACGGCGGCTGGAGAGACACATGAGAGTGACACGGTGAGCTCTCGCAGGGAGAGAAAACCCAAACCGGCCCCTTCTGCGGTCGCCCAATTCCCTATTCAGATGCAATGTTGCTGATTTCATTCTTAATACTTGTTTCAGAAATACTTAAATGGTATTATCTATATTTGTATCATTTCACTGTGAAAAATTACAAGACTTTCAAGATGTTAATAACATAGGGAAAATTACCTTGTAATCATGGACCAAAGTAATTGTGACTGTTTATCTAAATAGGTTTTATTGTAGAAAACAGTCTATGGCATGCTTTAAAATTATTGACTGAAGACTATTTTGAAATTCACCAGTTAAATCAATGTTTCAAAACTATAGCAAAATAAAGAGAATCGGTAGTATGTTAGTATTTATAATAACCAAATTTGATTATGTGACTAGATGGACAATAATTCAGAAGAAAGTATAATAAATCAGTGTGGAAAAGATAAGCTTAATAAAAACAGGAAGAGCGAGTGCAGACAGTTTATGGAAAGAAACACTTGGTTGGAAATATATGAAAAGGTACTAAATCTTACAAATAAGCAATATAAAGGCATGCTTCTGATATTAGAGGGGAATATCAGAAATAGAGAAGACAATTTAAGGCACATTTTTCAATCCTAACTCTTGTTTGATACCTCAGTCTTCCTAATGTACTTCTGGGGTCAATCAAACTAAAACGCCACAGTGGCATCAGGAGCAGTCAGTCCTGTTCTTAGCGCATTTAAAGGTTCACATCAGCTGTTGCTAGGAGACAACTGTGAATATGAGTTAGGCAGAAGGGGAGATTTAAGCTCTTCTCACACGGTTCTAATCGATGGAGAGGGACTTGAGTAATTTTCACTGCATAGAGAAATAACAGGTTGAATTCTATGGATCATTATAAAATAAATGGCCAAGTAGCAGCCATAAAATGTGTGGTAGCTTGCATGCCTGGAAATGGCAGTGAACCAAGATGGTGAGCTCTTGGGGTGTTTGGGGAGAATGACTACTTCATGAGGCATTGCAAGCCCGAATGTTTACACACAAAGTGTAGCACTTAGCTGCTAGGTTAAAAAGAATCTTGATAGGGTGAGTAGTTATCTTGGTGTGCCATGGATTAAAGGATTTCTAGAGATGAGAGACTTTCCTAATATCCCTAGAAAGTTTCGGGCAAATGAGAACATCACCCAGCCTTCTCTGGCGTTTCCTCACCTCTGCAACCCATGTAGGGTCACTGCTCTTAACATTAACCATCAGTGGTGAGCCTTTGCGTCCTTTCTAATAAGCATCAAATCTGGGATTCTCCTCATTTACCAAACACTCATACATCAGGCACCACACACACATATTTTACTTAAGAAAAATAATGTACAGTGAATTCGCACTTTGATTTTTGTGATATATTGGCCTCACTCACATGCAATGACATGATCTTGCCCGAGAATGAGAGAGAGCTCATGGGATATGCGACTTAATGGAGTTCCATGATACATTTTTTCAGCCCGGCAATACTGGGGAAAACGTAAGAATGGAGCATTCGCCCAATCAGGTAGCCAAGGCAAATGAGTGTGTATCTATTTATAAACAGAGCTTTGTCTGATTGTGTTGTTGCAGACTGTGCATGTGAAGAAATCATGTTCGCTGGGAGACTTGGTTATTTTCTGCACCTGTAACAAATGTCTTTTGGAAGTGAATGAACTCTTCAAGGGAATAGACCCATGGCAGCGACTTATTTTTGTCTGAGTGTGCATAGAATAGGCATCATCTGAAAGAGTCTTCGCGATAGGTTGTTTTGCTTGGTACCATGGTATATGGAACTTTGTTTATCCATCTCTTAGCACGAGTCCTAAGCATGAAAAGAAATAAGAAAATAACTAATTAATAAATGTCATTAGCTGTCAAATCATATTCCCATTGTATTGAAACAGACAATTATTGTTTATTATTTTATTTGAGAATAAGTTTACTTGATGCAATGCTATATCTCACCCTGTGAGTTTAAAAGAAATTACGTAGGAATTAAGTAGGAAATCTGGGTAGCATTAATCTAGGTTTCAGAAGTTAATGATCTGGCTATCAACAAAGGAAGACACATGCAGCCTAGATATATTACTATGAATGGATACTTAGCTGAAATGAAGAAGGGGAAAAAACCTGAAAGTTAGTTCTAATGGTCATAGAACTGTGCTTTGATATTTATTCACCTGTTGACACTGCAATAGTTGAGATATTTTCCCTGGAGAGACTTCTTAATTGTTTTGTTAAACAAACAAGATATTTATGTGCTTAAATAACTGGAAACCTAGTGGTACCTCGATCTCCAGTCAGCTTAATGTAGTTGTTCTTTGCATTTTCTGTCGCTTTGTCTGTGACACACACATGCATGTATAGGCTGCCTATTTCCTCACTAAGTCACCCACTGCAGGCCCTGCACACTGTCACATCTAGGGAACAAATGGAGAAGCCCTGGGTCCAGGCTTGCAGGGAAGAGTTCTGAGATTTACCTGGGGGGCCACTTAGTCCTCTGACTACTCTCAACCCGGACTGCAGTCTGGTTGGGTTCTGGCAAGGTTTCTCCCACAGTACGCAAGTCGGGCTGCACACTGATTTTGAAGTGGGGCTGACAGAGGGGGAAAGAGAGGAATAGACAGGCAGCCTGTGGTGTCTACTGGGAGAACTGGGCAAGAAAGGAAAGAGGCCAGATGGTGCCTGTGTATAGAGAGCGGAAGGAGACAGGGCTGCACTTGATCCCACCCACCCCTGGAAGCCCCAGGCAACAGGCCTGTAACTTGAATAAATTTGTATTTATTTACCTTTCAGACTTTACCTACCATTTAACAATAGGATTGGTTAGGATAGGCCAACTACTGTAGAAAAAGCAGCCAAAATTTCAATGGCTTGAGCCAGGACAGTTTCTCCCCCATTCATGTGACCTTCCAGTTCAATTTATCTGACCTCTTTCTGAGACAGGACTTGGGCTGCAGGCTCCGCACATCTTGGGGAGACCACCATTTTCAAATTACAACAAAGAATAAGAGGAGAGGCCCACAGGAGGAGGAGACCGTGGCCCGATGTGAAAAGAAAATACATCCATGGCATTTACACGCCATTGAGCGGAACTCAGGTTCTCAGATTGGCTTAGCAATAAAGGCTGCTGGGGAATGTGGGGGGAAGGGGGAGACTCAGGCAGAAAGGAGAGAAGAGCGAGTCAAGCACCACAGCATGCCTGAGTTTTGTCACAATGTCCCAGCTGTCCAGCCGTGTGACTGCAGAGTCTGACTGATGCACATGATAGCAACGAAGAGAAGATGCCAAGTATCCTGACCGGGAGG
>RJWT010023946.1:0-16635 GCA_004365215.1 Cuniculus paca | reverse complement strand
TTGATATAGGATTATTTTCTTTGAAATACTGCAAGTACTAAATGCACTTTGGCTCCACAGGTATTAATCACAATTGTGATTCTAATATTGTCAATTTTGAGTGTGAGTATGGCACCTGATTGGGGTTCTGAAGAACTTCTGGAACACAAAGTTTGTATTCTAATTGCTATACATCCATAGCAGAAGCTATGAATTTGCTATATATATTTTAATAACAATTGAGGAAGGAAATGTTAACTAGTGGATAAAATTGGAACTTTTAGCATAGACTCTTTTGGTTAAAATCCCTGTTTGCCACTTGCTGTATCCATGATTTGGAGAAAGTACCTTAGCCTGTCCAGGTTCTATTTTCTCATTTGTAAAAGAGGAAAACAAAAACACAGGTCTCAGTTGCTTATCTGAAACATTTGGGAGTGTGTACATTTTAGAATTCAGCTTCTTTCAATTCTGGGAAGAGTGAAACAGTACATATGTCCTAGTTTACAGTGAAGGGCAGTCTAATCGTGTCCTGTAACCTATTAATATTTCTGCAGTAAAAAGGATGATGATTCATTCTAAATAAAGATTAGAAATAGATTCACAGCAATTCAAATTCTGGTCAGATTTGTTGCCACAATTTGTGGCAAACATGAAAAAAAAACGTGATTTTCAGGGCTTTTGGGACTTAGTAATTACAGATGAGAGATAGTGGATCTGCATTTACTCACAAAGTTATTCTTTTTAAATAAAGTATTTATACTTAGTATTTCAGTGGCTTCTACACACTAACTTCCTAAGAAATGTTAATCCTCATCTTCTTGCTGGAGTCTACTTCCTGTGTATTAGTGTCTGAGCATTCCAGCTGATCATTTTGTCTCAGTCACCTGTAAATATGTGTTGCCTCTGCATGTATCCAAATGAGAAGACTTTTTCTAGTTGTGCCTCTATAAATACTTTTTCTATTCCCCTACTTCTAGAGGCCAGTGCTGTCTACTAGAACATTCTGCCATGACAGAAATGTCCTATATTTGTGCCATCTAATATGGTAACTATTTGCCATCTGTGGCTATTGAGCACTTGAAATGTGTCCAATTTAACTGAGAAACCAAATTTTTAGTTTTTTAAATTTTAGCTAATTAATTAAAATCTAAATTTAAATAGTTACATGGGTCTAGTGGTTATCATATATTGGGAAGTGCAGGTCTAGAAATAACTGGACACAGGATTCAATACTAAGGTGACTTTGTCTGCTTATTCTCACCTAAAGGAGATAATTCTTTACTTGGAAGTTGGTTACGCTGGTGAAAAACTGCTCATTACCTTGTTTATTTACCAAGTATTTTGTAAATGTCTGCTACACACCAAAGCACTGGAGATAGAGAACAAGGTTTATGAACTGAAAGAGTGCATGCATATTTTAAACATACATTTGTAAGTATATGTAAGCCTATATGTGGAAACACAGATATGCATTGATGAGATAGAGATACTGAATTGCTGTAGGAGCACAGAGGAATGACGAACAGTCAGCCTGGTGAGAACTTGGAGAAAACCTTAAGGAGGGTTTAACTTCTTGGACAGTAGTATGAGTCAGCCAAGGGCAATAGACTAAGTGGATGCTCATTTGAGAAAAGTCAAGGAAATGAGAAAGTGCTTGGTGCTCTGGCCGGCTGTCAGCGCTGATGTGGCTTGAATGGTTGGAGGGGCTGGAGGTGTGATTGGTGACCAGACTTTGGGCCTTTGTCCTTGAGCCTTTGCATGCTGCTGAACTCCCACAGCAATCCTCAGAAGCTTAGTAATCCCAAGAAGTAGGGACTCACTCTGTTACTGTTTCAGCAAGTATTAAGTCAAAGAAATGGGAGTCACTCTTGAGTATTTCAAGACAGAAGAGATTGCATGCAGGGGATTGGGTATCTATATAAGAATTGGAGTCTAGGGAACAGACAAGACCATTTTCAAGAAATTCAGAAGTTCAGGGATTGCTGAAAACTGTTTTCTATGGTTATGGCTGCCTCATCAACTTAAATCCATGTCTGCCTTCTAGTCTTTTTCTTTCTTTTTTTTTTTTTTTAACCAAGAATTGGACTCTTGGCCTTGTGCTTGCCACTGTACCACTGAGCTACACCCCTGGCGACTGAGCTACATCCTCAGCCCCATGTCGGCCTTCTGCAATCTTTCAAAACCTATGCATTTGTGGCAGCTGGAGAATGTTTCCTCCTCTTCTGATTTCTAAATTCTATGTCAGTTTCTTTCTATGGTGAGATTTATCAAAGGAATCTAAATTACTGTACCCAGGATCTCTGTTCTTAAAGTACAGGGGAGAGACTAGCAGAGCAGAATACTTTTAGTACTGAGTAATAATGGTTATCTTGTTATTTTCTTCAATGCTTCACATTAGTAATGCTGATAAGTAAGGTGATCCCAGAACTTGTCATTCAAACTATGTCATTCATAAAAATGAAAAGGGATCTAAAAGGTATTAGTTGACACATAAACGTCTAATCTGTGGAAGTGGCAATGTACAAATTAGTGATAGATTTCTTGCTTTGCATGCACAAGGCCCTAGGTTCAATCCCTAGCACCACACACACAAGCAAAGCAGTGAATCATTAGGAAATGCTTAATGTTTTTAAGTATGGAGAAAATAGAAGGGACAAGGGCAAAATTTTAGTAATTTGTTGAATCTGGGTATTAATCACATGAGGTTTCACCCTACTATTCTATATACTTTGTGTTTGTAAGTTTCACAATGAAAGTTAAAACAGGAAAATATTACCGAAAGTGATGTTTTAATTTATGTGGGTGTACATATATCTACAAATATCTATATATAAATATCTACAAATATGTATATATGCAAATATGTGTATATTCAACTGAGATGACAGTGTTTTAGAGAAAAATATTTACTATATGCTCTTTTTTTTTTTTTTTTGCGGGACCGGGAATTGAACTCACGACCTTGTGCTTGCCAGGCAGGCGCTTAGACCGCTGAGCTAGATCCCCAGCCCTGCTATATGCTCTTTAAGAGCTATTCAGAATAAAATACTGTCACTGGAAAGGGAAAGTGGATTTGGGTTTGCTGGACACTGCACCTAAATTCTGCTTATTATTGGTCAGCAGGCCTTTAGGGAGCCTTGATAATTGGTCTAAAAGTTAGACTTGCAATAGTTAGCCCTGGAGATGATTTAGCATATACTTTGGCATCTAAGAAGTGTTCAGTAAAGACTTATGCAGGCAACGAAGAAGAATATTGCTGTGTTCTTCTTTTACAGGAAGTGAGTTTAAATTCAGATGACAGCTGGCAAGGCTGGGAGAAGTTTGGAAAGATAG
Source organism: Cuniculus paca (assembly GCA_004365215.1). NCBI lineage: Eukaryota > Metazoa > Chordata > Mammalia > Rodentia > Cuniculidae > Cuniculus > Cuniculus paca. Next base: position 13,323 of record RJWT010023946.1, on the reverse strand, counting down.
CTATCTAGATGTCAAGGACTATGGTTGTTTTTTGAATGTCAAGGAACTGTTTGCATCACGCTCCCTTGATTTTGTAGTTTATCCAGTTAATCTCTTAACTCTGCTTTTGAAAAAATAAATTTATTATGAGTCCAGCAGAGCCCTGGTGCTCATTTCTCCATCATGGAAGCAGATGTGGTTTGGAGCATGCTGGTTTGGGGGAGCCACCAAGCATCTGAAAGAACTGAATGTGAAATGAGCAGGGAATGTTGGCTCTCCTTCTCAGTGATGCTTTGTGATCTAAGAGGTGTTTTCTGTTTTCCACAATGTGTTGCAGAATGGTCCATAACAGTTTGTTGTAATTTTCTCCCCAAATCTCCTACGTTTCTGCCAATAGTGAATTAGACTGTCATTAGCTTCACAGATGTGCTTTGATCCCTATACGGCTTGTCTCCTGGCAGGGAGGCATCTGAACCATTAATGCAGATTTGCTAAACCTGGAGAATATATCACAACACAGTGGAAGGGACCAGAATGAAAAGTATGGAGCCCTGGGTTCAAGTCACGTCTCTGTTGTTAATTAGCAGTTTGTCATCTTGGGTGAAGCATTGAAATCTCATTGTCCAGTTCTCTGATCTGCTTTGGTTCTTAAATTCCTTTCTGACCCTCTGATTCTGAAGGGGAAAATGCTTCAGGTTCAGGAATAGATGCTGCTTTGCTGTTCGGGTCTTGGTTTCCTGGGCTTACAATTCGCCGTGCACTCTAGGATAGCTGATCCTAGTTACTAGCTCACTAGTCCCATTCTGCTCTCTGTAAAATGGGTCAATAACAGTTTGGCTTGGTGACCTATCTGCTTTTAAGGCATCTCTGTTCTCTGAAGTTAAATTGTTTAAAGGAGGAAAAGTAAGTTAAAGAATCATATATCAATATTACTCAGCTCCACTATGACCTTGCGGGATCACCATTGTATTTTCTGTCCGTTGTGGATATAAATATTTTTCTGAGGTTCATGACCATACATGCATACACATACATATATGCATACATATATTTACACTTGGAGACATTCTCTTACTGTTCTTTTTATAACTTTCATAGATATATATATGATGCAATATATTTTATTTCTCAGAGGATATCAATTAGAGCTCTATTTTCAGTTTTCTGCTCCTTATATTGTCTCATTGAGCTCCTATTATTCTGTTCTTTTTATTGATTGTGATTTTACTTTAAAGGATTTCTTTAACCTTTAAGTGTTTTTGATGTTTGGTCTTATTTATGAATGAGTCAATATCAACTTGATTCAATGCATGATATATTTACATTTTCTTGTCATTTTTGGTCAACCAGTAGACTTCACTGTAGGTGGAATCCAGTGTTTTTTTCTCTTTAGGGGAGGGGAGGTCAATTGCCTGTATGTGTTGGTCTTACATGTGAATACATTTCTTTAGAGAAGGATCCATCAAACTTAAGAGCTGGTGGTGGTGTAGAGTTAGTGCAGCATCCTGACTATAGAGTGGTGGAAGAAGCATTCATTTATTCTTATGTCTCTGAGTCTGGATTCTTTGTGGGAAATTTTTTCAAAGAATGGGAAGGCATATTTTCCTTGATACAGAAGATTATGGAGAAATCCTTGAAGTTTAACTTCTGCTATTAAAAAAGTTTGATTTTTTTCCTTCAGTGATGTAACTCTTCTTTTCTTATATTAGTTATTCAGTGTAAATGGACTAAAACATTCAAATAATGGTGTAGATCTGGTTTTAGTCTTCTGGTATAGCTGTTACTCATCCACCAGAAAGTGTCAGCCACACTGACTCCATAGTTAAAACTCAGGAGATCCTATAACAAAATCTAAATTACTAAACTTAGTACCCTAGCAGGATTTGTTCACCCTTACTTCTCTGTTAGCGGCAGCTATCAGTTTATTTCAAATATCCAAACAAGACTCCCCATTCCCATAATAGTCTATAGTATTTTCCCCTCCTCTCTTTCTTCTCTTGTATAAATTGTCTTTCTGTCTTTATTCTTTGACATGTTCTATCTCCTACAAGTAAGTTATGACTTTTTAAGTGTAGGACTGTATCTTTGTTATAAGCTAACATCTAGCATGTTACCTGGTACGTAGTAGATATCTAGTGGATATTTATTTATTCACTGTTTAGTATGAGCTTGGATTCACCAAGTCATTCCTAAAGGTAGTATGTGCTAAAAGGAAATTTGGAGAAGAATTCATAATATTCTATAACCTGAGAAGGGAGGCAAGAGGGGCTCTACTAGGAAGACAGAAAAGACAGGCTAGAGAGGGCAGGTAACCTATCTGTTTTGTAATTTTGCTTCCAATCTGACCATGTAAGAGAGTTAGGGTTGTCTTATTCTATGGAGGGAAAGAAGCATACCAGTAGCCAAGTAAAGCATAATTCAGCTAAAAGTGTGTTGTCACCTCTTTGTAACACATGGGTCACTTTCCAAGGACATCGCCCATAGTCCTACAGAGGACCCATGGCCCTTGAGTGTACTTCTTTTTCTACTTTGAATTGGCCAACACTTACTCTGCAGAGCATGTTTCTTTTTCTACCGTTAATAAAGGGAAGGCAAGGAACTGTTGTCTCCATTACACAAAAGTGACTGTGCCAAGCTGGTATGGTGTGTGGTGGTGACCGTAGGGGACTAGCCTCCCAGGCTCCTTCATAAGTGAGTAGCTCTGTATTAAGTACTTTTTATTTCTCCTGCATTGCAACTAAATATTGATTACTCAGGTTATTTTATAAGAAATTTTAATTAACCACTTTCAATAATTAATCACTCTCAATAATGTATATAAAGGTTGTTTTTATGTTAGTTCTTCTTCTTTTTTTTTCTGTTACTCAGACAAGTTCTTCCTAACAACAGGAGCTTGAGGCAAAGCAGAAAAATACTACATATGAAGATTGAAACTAACACTATTTTATCTGCAGAAATTCTTTGACGTTAGCTATTAGATAATATGGGTGTTCTGTTCACTTCTGCTAGAATAATCTCCACATCCTTTGTTTCAGAGCATATTAGACACTCAATGTTTAGTGAATCATATTGTATATATTTTATATATCAAGTATGTTTCAGAAAGGTGGGTGAATCACACCTGAATACTATTTAATAGGACATTTGATTATAATTTCAGTCTTGTTTTCTCTTCATTTTTTGATAGCTTATTTGCAGAGGTAGTCCTTTCCAAATATTCTGTATTCTTGCTCGCACACAGCTTCTCTTGCTTTAACATGAGATCACATGGGTTAGTTCTAGCAAGAGGGACATGTGGGAAGCGATGTGTAGTACTTGTCTGAGATGGTTATGAACTGGTCTTATTTCTTCATGTTCTCTCTCTCCCAGTTGGTGGTGATGGTGGTGATAAAAGAGGACTCTGAGCTAGCAGAGCTATGTTATGGAATCAGCTCGGTTGCCTTCTCCCTTGGAGAAGAAATAATAATAATTGCTTCACCTGCCTCAAACAGTGATGTGAATAGGAAATAAATCATTGTTTTATTAAACTATGGCAGTTTCTAGATTTATGTGTCATTAAAGCAGATCTAACCTCTTTTGACTAATAAGTATTTCCCTTGGTTGGTTTCTTCTTATGAACATGAGGCAGGTGAACAGTTCCAAGCACTGCACCTGGGACCAATCAGAAAGTGCTATGTTCAGTTCTTCTCTTGAAAAATCAAGCAGGTTATTGATAGGGTGGCCTAGATCTGACAGCAACCTGGGGGGTAGGGCTACCATTAAGCTTATAGCCTCTGTGAGCTCTCTCTGTCAGTGGGCCTCTCTCACCCTGCCGAGTGTACTTCTTTTTCTACTTTGAATTGGCCAACACTTACTCTGCAGAGCATGTTTCTTTTTCTACCATTAATAAATATAAAATCTCACTATCTTTTGCACTTCCCTTGACCAGTTCCTTGTTCAGGATAACAAGGACCCAGAAAGAATCTCTAAAAGAAGTTCACATTACTCCAAAACCCCGCTAAAATGTCTGAAAGAGATAACTAACACCTGTGTGTTTCGAATCTGAGAATATATGGAATCTTTCTCAAGGGGGAAAAGTCTCCTCTATAACTTTAATTTTTTAAATGTAAGCATATACATGAAATTAGGTAAAAACTCTATGCTTATGCATTTTATGTATCTAACATGGAAAGTTTTAACAATTATATAGGAAGGCTATATAAAATTTGTGATTAATAATGCCATTATATTCTTCTAAAATTTTCATTAGTACATGTTTGCAGGACATATGATTACTTTTATTGTGGGGAGTTGGCACATGTACATAACATCTTTTTTCATCTTAATCCCTTCCCTCCCTCCCTGCTCCTTCTATCTCTTGGTCTTCTTCCCAACTGAAAAACATTTCCGTATTTCCTCTTATCTATCTTTTATTTTGCTCTCAAAGATAAAATTATGTGCATTATGTTTTGTAGTTGGAAAACACAAGTTTAATTCTATATTTTATTAATTCCTCTACTTTGGCTTCAGTGACTCTACTGAAGGGAAAGTCTAGTTGCATAAGAATGCTATACAAAATATCTTTAAAACTTCAGGCCCTGGTTTGGTAGTTCGAGCTAATTGGATCTTTCTCCTAGCCTAAACTCTGCCTTGGAGCAGTCCTTAAATGCCCATTTCAGTGAGGTGTCTCCTAATCACTCTATTAGCTGTCCCATTCATTGGAGAGAAAGGCAAGTACTCCATTTGTTATGGTTGATACATTGTGTCAACTTGAAAAGTCTAGATGCTTAACTAAGTGACTCAGCAGCTCTATATCCTGGGGTGTAGAGGACAAGCCATTACCACTCTAGGATGTTCATTGTCTCAGTTTGAGAAGGTCAGAAATTTAAGTGATTCAGCAGGGGTCCAGGGTCCTTACTCCTCAGCCTGTGCAAGAGGAGGCAGGCAAATGGTGTGAGTGCTGATGCTCACCCAAAGCGGGGTAGCCTGCCTACAATGTAAGGAAGGGAAAAAGGTTTGCTCTGCGCTGCCCCCCACCTCCACTTTTACTCTGGCTTCTTTTGCTGGCTGCTGCCTTGAAGTGTTGCCCCAGTGCCATGCCACCCTGCCTTGGAGCCAGCTGATTAAGGACTGAAACCGCCACAAACAGTGAGCTAAATAAACATTTCCTTCCTTCATTTTGGGTGTCAGGTATTTTGTCCCAGCAATTACAGAAAAGTAACCAAGACATCATTGTTAGTGAAACTTGTATTAAGTGGGTATTTAATCCAATTAGTTTGATTTAAGGCAGCAGAAGTATTTGTTGAGCATTTATTACTATGCTTATTGCTAATTAGCATTTCTAAGTGGTTCATAGGAAATCAGGATCCACCCAGTGAGTTCTCTTGAGCTAGTTTGTTCTGAGTGCCAGAAGTTTCTTCTGAGTTGGGTGTGCCTAAAAGTCCATCATCCTCTTGGTAAAAGAGAACAAAACTTCAAAATTCTCACGGTTGGTTAATTTGGACCCTTGAGAATAATGTTCAAAGAACTAAGAGTTTTTTGGATTTCTAGTTGCTACAAGTTCTGTTTGGCCTTTCGAAGTCAGACCAACCTGGATCCAAATCTTGAGTAAGTCATATAACCTTGGGCAACTTACTTTTCCTGGCTGAGCCCATGCTTATTTGCTGTAATGTGAACATACTAGTATCTGTTACGCAGTAGTGTGACACTTTTGTGGGAAACACATGTTTAGCAAATGGCATGTAGAATCATTTAGTACATCGAAGCTATAATTAATGCTCCTCTAATTAGCCCAGTCAGTTTTCTCCTAAATACATCTAGATGGGTCAATGTCTTCTTTTCCATTTTGTTTTCACTCTCTAACATTCATATGGTTAACTTTAAAAATGATCCTGCCATAATCGACTCTGAGGAGTAACCTTCAGCAGGTCAATATCTAGACTTTGTATTCTCTCATCTGTAAAATGGGTTGGGAATTCATACTGTACATTAACAGGAAAACTGTAAAGATGAAATATGAAGTTTATTTGAAAGGACAAAATGCTCCACAGTTGTAAGATGTCTTTGCCATTGACTCTGGTGGTAAACACTGGACCACATAGGAAACTGGCCTATCAGCAAGGAATTGTGGGTAATTTAATCAGGCATGACTGGAGAAAAACCTACTTCTTTTCTGTTCAATCCAGCCATATTTATGAGTTAAACTTTTTTGTGGACACCATTTTTATGGTTTCTCTTCAAGAAATGAAGAGCACAAGTTAAGTCTTTGCTTTTTTTTTTTTTTAAGTTTTTCTTTCTTTGGAAAAAGGTCAATTCCAAATCCTTGTCAGGTTTCTCCTAGCTCCTTCTGCCACCTGGGTATAACTCTTGAGCAAATCAAGGGTGATGTGTTTTTGACTCATGAAAGACTTCTTTGACTGAGGAAAGGATTACACAGGGTGTAGGGAACCAATCCTGTAGTTTATTCTCTGACCCAGGGCTAACAAGGATGAAAGATGAACAGACATAGAATTAGTTTAGAATGCAGGGGCCAGGAGTCTCTTGCCTCTAGTGGGAAGAGAGCCCTGAATGTCTGGGTCACCTTGCTGTTACTCATTTAGACCTGGGGACAAGCAATTAGAGTGGCACGAAATTCATCTGCCTCGTATTATCTATTTGTACACACCCAGATAAACAACTGTGTCTCAACCGTGTTTACTTTTCCCTAGAACCTGCAATGTGCTGTCATGTCAGTGTGTTGCTGAAGGAGTACAGCTTGCCACCTTTCTCCTACATGTTCATGGACGAGGTTAACTAGGCCTCAGTTCTCACTATTTGGTCTCCCACATCAGGCCACAGTAGACTGCCTCATCTGCAGGTGTTCATGGAGACAGGATTGTGTGTTGCTCTGGATTGAGTAAGGGTCTTCAGTGGGCTCTGAGTTCCATTCCTACCTCTTCTTTTGCTTGCAGTGTGATCTTAGTTTGAGATCTTAACCCTTACATGCTTCAGTTCCTTGATCTACAAATGGAGACTAATACTTGTACTTTTTCTTTTTATTAACCAGGTAACTTCTGAAATTCTATGAGATGATTGGTGAGGATTAAATGAACTGATAAGAGAATAGAACCAAGTTACTTGGTATAGGCAGGAAGTACAGTATTCAACAAAGTTAGCTATTACTAATATTTAAGAATCTATTTAACTTCTTATAAGAAACAATGACAGAGGAAATTGAAGCTACAGATTTAGGACCTTATGCAAAATAAAACTCAGTCTGATGCTAATTATTGATATGAAACACATTAAGATAATGGGAAATGATAATTTGACAAAAATTCTCATTTTGACATTTTCAGAAACTTTTTTATTACAAAAACAGGTAACAGACCTCCATTAAGATGTCAAGCCTTTGCTTGTGTTGGCAGCTATCTACCTGGATTTGGGATACATTTTTCTGTAGAGAGAAAGAGAGGGGTGGAGAGAGAGATCCTATGAAATCTAGGCAGTCTCCATTTTATGAATTAAGACAAAGAAGTGGATGGAATGTCAGCATCAGAATATCCCAAAGTAGTAGACTGAGACTGTAAAGATTTAGGGCTTTTGAAAAGTCTTTACATTCAGTGGTACTTGAAAAAATTTTTAAACACAATCCTATGCTCTCTGCAGAAAGAAGCTATTTCTAAGTGATGAGTCTGAAAACTTATTTGTCAAAATTCAATTTGCTAAAGAAGAAACCTTTGTGTACTTGACATTGCTTGGCAAATTTTCATGTAGCTAAACAGTATGACAAAATCTCTTATAGTCTAATGTACTACCTAAATTGAAAAGAACATATTTTATTCACTTATCTCAGAGTCAATTATTTGATTTTAGTGTGAAAAGAGACTTTCTATTTGTCTGGGTGCTATCGCTCTCATCAAGATTTCCTTAAATGTGGCTAGATACATGTTTTTATTTTATTTTCCAATTGTGATCACTACTCTGTCAATAATAAGAAAGGATTCCAGGGGTCTTTTCATTTGTCAGATGTTTCCTTACTAACGGTGGGCTCAAAGGGAAAGCTTGCAGATCTCTTCCAAGATGTGACTTCTTGAGTGGATTATGGGTCCAGAATTTAGATTACACAGAGATTGGTTTCTTCTCTCTTGAGACTGTTCCCAGGACTAATGTCATATAAAAACTTGGATAGTTCTTTCCTTTCTAACCTAGTGTTAAGTAATTCCAGGAATTCTAAGGTCTGCCTTTTCTTAATCATGTGAGGACAGGGTATGTTCTTCATATTTCCCATAGAGAAAGAAACATTTCCAGTTTCAAAAAGTGGGAAATATGGAGGTGAATATTTTGGATTTCTCCCAATCTACCTGATCCTTTCCAAGGGTAATGATATTTAACCAGGCTGGAGGGTCACTGATATTTATAGGGCCATACTCAAGGCTACTACTCAGTGTGCCATAGTGCCTCGGCCTGTGTCCATGACAAGTGGGTATATGGACTTCCTGTCTCCAGATGGCCAAGAGATTAAGCCCTTAACTCACTCCCTTAACTTTCTGGGATAATTTGGGATGGATTTTCTGTTGCTGTGTTGAAGAATACATGAAAAAATCAAAACCTTATTAAACCCCAGGTATAGTGAATAGTGCCTGTAGTCCATGAAATACTTGAACCCAGGGGTTCAAGGCCAGCCTGGGCAACATAGTGACATGCTGTCTAAAGAAATAAACAAACAGAAACTTCCAAATTTTATGTAATCTAGGTACTTCCCATTTTAAGTGTGAAGTAGGCATCTCTGCCCACTACTGGGCTATATGTTAGGATGAATTCTATAGACTAAACTCTCCTTATAGACTAAACTCTCCTTACAGACAGGTCCTGAGGACTAGAATGGTAGATGCAAAAGGATGGTGCTACTTTGTTCTCAAGTCTAAAATGTACTTTGCCATCCAGTTTTATCAGAGTGCCCAGTTGGGGGGTGATTGAACACTTATTTATACATTAATAAAACTGATGTCTGTCACCCCGGTGCTCATGATCCTTAGGTAGATCAGAACAAGAGAGAAGAAGGGTGAGACTTAACCCATCACCCCAAGTTCCCCAACAAAATCTAAAATTGAGTGGCATCATTTTTATCTTCTCAAATGTCCCAGGTTACAATAAAGTATAGACTTTGACCTTCCTTTTGTGCCAGGGAGGCTTTGTATGAAAGAAGCTTTGTTGTTATCTTAAGAGAATGGATATTGCCTTAGCAATTTCTGCTACACGTTCATAAGCTTGAGTTGAGTCCATGATTTCATTTCTGGGAAGTATGGTTGAATTGAAAGAGAGGGATAAAATTAATTTTTGGAAAAGTGACTGCTCTGAGGCCAGTTGGGAAAAAGAAAAAAATATCTGTACTCCCTCTCAGAAGTGAGATTTTCTTTTTAAAAATCCAGAGGCTTCTGGAGTAGTATCAAACTGACCCAAAATTACTCAGTAATATAAATTTCAGGTTAAAAAAAAATAAAGGGAAAGGTTATGGTGTTAGTGGGGGCCTTGGGATGCTATGGACTACTTCTAGAGATTTTTTTCTGGGCTCTTGTTGTCCTAAACAAAAAATTGGACAAGAAACACCCAAAAGGTAGTGAGGTTTTACATTCATTAAGGAAGAGAAGTTCTCTTTGCAGAGTGAGAATGTGCCACCAAGAAAGAGAGAGGACAGGGCCCACAAGCTTCCTGGAGATTACATTTTTTAACCCCCTTTATGAGATCAGATCTAGCCTGTCTTGTCAAAACCGGCTTGACTTTGTGCTGGAAAAATTGAAGATAGTACTCTCCAGTTGGTCTCAGGTGCAGGACCTGGAACTGCTTTTCTGCACATTTCCTGGATTTCCATGATTGAGAGGTCATGCTCAACTGTTTGCCATACACTCATCTCCTGCCACAACGCTGCTGTAGAAAGAGAGGGTATTAAATATTCTCAATCAATTTTTTTGTCATTTAAATTTAATATTTTAAAAGACTAAATTTTTATTTATCTTACTTATTTACTTTTCCAAGTGGATTTTTCTTTGGGATGTCGGTAACAAGTATGCGTTGAGATCATTGGAAAACCACTTTATTGACTTAGATATAGATGAAAATGGTAGCTTGAGAAACAACGTGGTGAACCCAGAGGTTCCCCACTGAGCCGCAAGCGCAAGGACCAGCTGGTGGAGCGGAGCCCTGGAATACAGAGCTCACTGTCCTCCCGTGAGCTATCTTTCCATTTAGAGTCCCGTAGTTCACGGTGAGCCTGTGACAGCTGCCTTCCTTGAGTAGAAACCAGTGGGAAGCGTGGTGTCCCTGGAAGGCATGTGGTCCAGGAAAAGCAAAGCTTCCTGTGAGCACACCCTTGAATGCTGAGGAGAACAGCTCAGGGGAGAGACAGATGTATTTAAATTTTGTAAGGTTATAAGATCTGAAGTGAATGTCCTGGGAGAACAGTATGAAATGGCTGTTGAGTCCAAACCAGGGCTATTTTTTATTAAATATTAATGCCACACATTTCTGCAGGGTTCATAGAACAGATGTTAGGCCTGACATTGGGGCGATTTAATTGACCAAGAATATTTCCTGTCATTTTTATCAATGTCTGGATTTCCAATGTCTGTTAAATCTGAAAATATAAAACACAGGAAAGGATAATTAATACTCTGTTTCCACCCATAGTTACCTGCTGCTATTGGCCCCGAGAGAAGCTAGCTTTCTCCTGAGTATTTATTTTAGAAGCAGAGATAGGCTGAGCTGACCTAGTCTCCCTGCAAATGGTTCCACTGGGTCTGCAGCTGGACAACAGCCCACTCTGTAAGCACAGTTTCTTTTTTTCCTATTGGTTTTAAGAAAATAAGCAAATTCTAAATAAGCTTTGTTATAGTGGTGAAACTCCTAGGGATTCTGATTTTTCTTTCTGTCTAAATCCTACCTGACCTCCATAAGTCATTTCCCTCAACTTTCCCTAGATTAAAAAAATGTATAAAAACAGCCAAATCTTTGCTGAGGGACTTTTCCAAGTAGAATCCAAGGAAGTGGATAGAAAATATTTTGAGCAAATTCACCATGACATAAAATGTGGCTTATAGTGATTTAATATCAGGAAATATTTGCTAAGTAGAAAGCTCAGGAAGAACAATTCTAAAATGATTCTTGGTCAGGTGCAGCTTATAATGAGCCTATTCATAGGGAAAAAAGTTCAAGCTCCCTTTCTCACAAAAATTACATTATTTACATGGAAAAAATGTAGTCACACATTTGCCCTGTAAGACCGTGTTGCCTTACATTTATTAAATGGTTTTGGCTGCCATGCTAAGGTCTCAATTACATCCTCAAGGGAAGGCGGCTCGTGGAGAGAGAGAGGGAGAGAAAGGAGAAGATGTGTTGTTCCCAGTCCTGAACATTAAATCATTGCAGTAATGATTTTAGAGGAAATGAGGTAAAATTGGGCCAAATGAAAACCTGCTGGTGTGGCCTGGGAATTACTCCTGCCCACTTGGGAAAGATGGAGCACTTTACCATCACAGGGCCCTTGGCCCAGGGGCTTTACTGTCTGCCTCAAAGGGGAAAGCAGGGCCCACCAGTTTACTTCCAAAACCCCCTTGCCCTCTCTCTATCAAAGAAATTTGGCACATGCCATGGACCCGGAGAATGAAGTTCCAAGCTGTATAAGTGTGAGGCACATTTTAGGAAGCAGAAAGAACACCAGGGTGACAGAGATGTGGAGCTGCCCTGTTGGCTGATGTGAGGTAACAGGAGATATTGTGGGTATCCTTGCCTGAGACTCAGCACAACATACTGAAGGATGTGTATCATGCAAACAGGGCCTGACCCCTTGATGTGGTATAACGTAAGGGGCAGAGAAGGCCTGACCATGCCTGAAAGCTATACCATGCAGGTCTGTCTATGCAGGTTGGCATGACCTCTGAGGAACCTTGTTAAAATACATCTGCGCTTTCTGTGATGTCACACCAATAGATTGATGCACACACAGATGAACTAGGTGGTAACTGTCCACTTCAGAAGCTAAGAGCTACGTCCTGTGGTGATAGGTAAGTTCAGATGGATGTGGTGGAAGACGAATAGGAAAGGCCCAGGCATAGATCTTGCTATGGGATGTCACAGAGTCAAATCTAGGCTGAAAACACAGTAGGAAGGCACTATCCATCTAGAATTCTGATGAAGAAATCTGACACAAGAAGAATGGGAGGTCTGCCCTGGGAGGAAGACTGTTTCTCACCTAGACTAGTACCACCACATATGGTGCTTCCTAAAGCGACCCCAAGCATCCAGCCTTTTTACCTGTTCTGTAGTCAACAGAAAAGACACCAAACTCGGAATCCAAAGTTGCCCTAAGAGACATTAATGACACAGGGAGACTCAGTTCCACTCAACTCCCTACCCAACAAACACAAAGAGCACCAGGCCCTGCCTGTGCTGTGCTGATGAGTTTCCAGCAACAGATAGAGGAGGCATAAACACAAGGTCTGGGTGGAAAGTTAGGGGATGTTTATGGCCATGGAACCAAAATACAGAAGGAGGCAGGTGGGTGAAATTTGCCTAGGTTGCCTCCGTGCGAATAAATCATGAGCTTTAGTTCATTTAGGGAGAAAATTGAGCCTTCCTGAAACAGACCCATTTCCCCCCAGCTTTTTTAATGTGCCTTTTCATGGATTTTGCTTTCAAATCTGCATGAATTATTTTTCTTCTATTAAATATTAATGTTCCTTTCTAAGTAGAAAAAAGGGGCAAATTAGGTCTGGTACACATCTTCCCTGCTACTATTTACTGCTGCTGCGGGATTGCAGCAAATGCCAGCTCCCAACACATTATTAAATCAGACCTGCACTGAGCCCAGATGTTACACCAGAGCTGAGCGCAGTGAATGCAGGCTGAAAAACAAGCAGGAGTGAGCGCTTGGTCCGCTTTGGTGGGGCTTATCCTCCCCTATCCCAGCCCCTTTCTCCTGTCCTGCATGTCTACCTTGCCTTTGTTACATTTGCCATCAGCTGGCCACAGCTCACTCTTCCTGGAGCAGTAATCTCGCAAGGAGGATTTATATTTTAAGCCCAGTATTTTTTCCCCAATGACTCTTTCTACTTGATTAGTTCAGGATCAATATGTCTGGTAGGCAGAATGTGACGAACAGAGTGATTTATCAGTGTCAAGAGTAGCTCCTGGCTTTGTTCATGTGGCTGTCCTCTTTGCCATGATCTCCCCCTCCTTACTACACACACACACACACACACACACACACACACACACACACCCTCCTTGCTCTGCAGTTATCTGTCTGTTCTTTTCCTTATGTAAATTCACATTCACAACCACAGTGAATTTGGTCTCCCCTCTGGTGTCTGTCCTGTGATTCTTAAATTG
>RJWT010023945.1:0-16641 GCA_004365215.1 Cuniculus paca | reverse complement strand
GAAATGATAGCAACTGAAGTAAAGAAACAACTCTATGAAACTTTAAAGGAACTGAGATTAGAAATGATTTCCCAGGTAAAACAAGAGATGATAAATGTAATGAAAGAAATGCTAAGCACATCTAAAGAAGATATAGTTGGAAAAATAGAGGAACAGTGCAAAAGGATGGAAACCTTGAATGAAGAATACAAGAAAGAATTAGAATGCATGAAACAGATTCAAAGAGATATCCAGGAAGTCAAGAATGCCATTGAAAGCTGGCAAAGCCACCTCAGTGAATGTGAAAATAGAATTTCAGACCTCAAAGACATGATTGCAGCTAGTGAGGAAGAAAGGAAACATCTTTTAAAAATAGCAAGGAATCAGGAAATAGCAATTCAGCAGTTGCAAGATGACGCAAAGAAAAACAATATAAGACTGATAGGTGTAAATGAAAAAGGAGAAAGCACAAATGATATGAAATCACTAAACTCATAGCTCAAAATTTCCAAAACATGGGAAAGGAAACTGACATACAGATAAGTGAAGCATGTAGAACTGCAACTAGCCCATAACCACAATAAATCAACACCCAGACATATAATTATCAGCATTCCAGAAATTCAACATAAGAACACACTATTAAAAGCTGTTCAAGAAAAGAAGCAAATCACCTATAAAGGAAAGCCCATCAGAATCATGGCAGACTTCTCAACACAAACCAGTCAAGAAGAGCATGGAGTGAGTATTTCAAGTCCTAAAGGAAAACAACTTCCAACCCAGACTGATGTACCCTGCAAAACTACCCTTCAAATTTGATGGAGAAATAAGATACTTCCATGACAAAAAGCAGCTGAAGAACTTCATGACCACCAAACCAACCCTGCAAAGAATACTGAAAGATACTCTAGACAGACATGAAAATAGCTATGATGTCAAAAACATCAACAGAAGAAGAACACCAAGCAGGGCAAATAATTAAGTAGAGGGAAAAGGTAAAGAAACTACTGCAGAAAGATAACATGAGTAAAACAAGCCAGTATATATCAGTTATAACCATTAATGTAAATGGCCTCAATTCACCAATCAAAAGAAACAGGGTGGCAGAATGGATCAAGAAACAACATCCAACTATATGCTGTCTACAAGAAACCCATCTAACCCAAAAGGAAACTCATAGACTGAAAGTCAAAGGATGGAAAACAAAACTCCATGCAACAGGAACCCCCCCAAAAAAGCAGGGGTAGCTCTTCTGTTCACAGATGATGTGAACTTCAAACAAATAATGGTCAAAAGAGATAAAGAAGGTCACTACATACTGGTTAGGGGAAAACTCCAAGACCAGCAACAGTGATGACACTGAAGTTCTTTCACATTTATGTCACTGAAAAATAAATTTCCTATATTCTCTATTGGAAATAGGAAAGGATGAAAACATTCAAAAGTTTTCATGATGCAGGAAAAGATAAAGTGGGAAATCACTGTGTGATTTTGTTTCCTAGCCTGGCTGTGGAATACCTGTGAATAGTAGCTGAGCAGGGACCAGAAAAAGGAAGGAGGCATTTTACTAGAGGCAGGAGGCCTTGCAGGGTCTCCCAGAGCAAACAGGCAGAGAGGTGGATGGAGAAGAGAAACTTGCACTTATTAACACATTGTTGTTGTTGTTACTGTTTTCATGGTGAGATCACGCATGAATTTTGTTTTAGATTTTTTTCAGTATTTTTCCAGTGAAAAGTTAAGACCAATGAAAAAGTGAAGAAACAGTAGATTGTTTGGATTTTCTGTTCAAGAAAGTTGGCTGAAAAGGAAGGGAGATTGAGGAATAAGTGGACAGGGAGCAGGAACAAGGAGGGCGTCTGTGTGCGTGTGTGTGTGTGTGTGTGTGTGTGTGTTTGTGTTTGTGTTTGGAGGAGCTTGACTGTGTTTACTGAGCAAACACTGTTAGTGAGGGTGAGCTCAAAACTATCAGGGAGAACAGGGTGGAGGAAAAGCAATCCTGGGGACTTGACCTAGGATCCAAAAGAAGGGGATAGGAAAAAAGGGGCTTCTGGGTTAGGCCTTGGTGGAGATGGGTTTGCTAAGGGTGGTGAGAAAGCTGTCTTAGTGACTGGCTGTTGCAGGGTCTGGTTGGATCCCAATGTGAGTGAGCCGAGAGGGGCCGTCCATAGGCTGCTGCTCACCTGGGAGAAAACAGAGTCATCGGAGCCAGGATGGTTCTCAAAACTGTCCAAACTCCAGCGTAGTAATTTGAAACTTAGTTTCGTTAGGAATACTTCCTACTCATTGCCTTCAGTTTTTCTTCAGGCATTGTGTAAAGCTACTGACATAAAATGATTGAATTATAAACTCGTGTTGAAATAAAAGAAGTTTTTATGCCTCTGCTATAACAATCCACTTTCAAAACCCTTTTATATAAGAAATGTTTCATAAGCCAATTACTCTTTTAAAAAGTGTGGGGTATAATAAGATATATTATGCATCTAGCAGACATTTTACGAGCACCCCATGTTAATCAATATACATTGTTTTTGGTATAGATGTGAAAGTCTAGTTAGCCCAAGATCTAAAGAGTCAGTGCTAATGCAACTCAACGTTTTGCAATTTCTGTGTATCTGCATATAGAGGTTATAGACAAAAGATACAGTTTTTTCAAATCAGATGTTAATTAAAAACAATAGAAATTCATAAAATTCTATTGCTGCTAGCTGGCTTTGTTAATTAATGAAAAACAACTAAAACAGGAAAATGATTCATATTCTTTTGTTATATATCTATTGATTAAAACATACATTTAAAATTTTATAACCAAATTTTATGTCTTAGCTAAGAACTGGCTCTATGTATTGATTTAGATGAAAATGAATAAACTCCTGTTTGCACAAAAATCTAGTAGCCAGTTATTACCTTTCCCTCCTTGTCCAACCTGTCATCTATTCTTAATCATTATTATTATCATTATTATTAAAATGCCTATCACACCTTTGCACTGAGTTGTTTATTCTCAGTGCCACTTCCTGAAATCAGGGCACCTGGATTCTTGCGATAGCCTTCAACGGCAGTTGCTAAGCCAGGCGTGGTAGCTCACGCCTGTGGACTGGGTGACGAGGTGGGAGTATTGCTTGAGCCCAGGAGTTAGAGCCCAGCTTGGGGAACACGGCAGGACTTCATCTCAAACTTAAACAAGTGGAGAATCTCACTGTTTCTCAAAATGCGACCTCCCTTTCCCCATACAGCATTGTCACTGGCATTTTTGGGGAAGGACCCAGCAATCAGTTTTTGATGAATCCTCCCACAATTCTGATGCTTGCTAAAATTTGGGAACCTCTATGTAAAACTGCCATATTTTAGTTCTTTAAATTTCTTTATTGAAATCTGAATCTTCTGGCACCCCTACTTTAGTTAGGGTGTCTTACGGGCTGCAGTCAAATGCTGACTCAGCTCTCCTCAGGCCAGACTGGGGAGAGATGCACTTTTAAGCTCTCAGCGATCTTTACAGAATTCCATTTCTTAAGAGTGGTGGAAGCTGAGAAAAAATAGACTCATAGCAAAACAGTCAGAATAATTTGTAACCTAATTATGGAACAGACATCCCAAAGTTTCGCAAGATTATATTGATTACAAGGAAATCATGGTTACAACCCACACTCAGCGCAGGGAATTACGCATTTGCATAATAGCAAAAGGCAGGGATCTCTGAGTGTCTTATCAAGAGTGTCCTACCACATATGAAGTGGGTATTGGACAGGGGGTAAAGCCAAAGAAGAAATGACAAGGTCAAAGGTTGTGAGAAATGGGAGAGGCCAAATATAAACTTTTGGCATAGGAGAAATACCTTGCTCAAAAGATGGTGACAAGACGCAGGGACCAGATGAAAGTAAGGGTTAAAAATGTGCCCCAAATCTAGATACTATGGTTTTGAGTATTTCTCAATTGCCTTCGAGAATGGCAATGCTTGAATACATCAGATGAGCCTGAAAGTACAGAGATACCTCCTTGTCTGAGGATAATTGTTGCGGGGAAAAGAAAGCCACAAGTGAATCTGAATAAAGTATAAATCATTATTTTATAGTAAATAGAGACTTTGGTGGGTCTTTAGAAAAATGAAAATAGAGTTTTAAAAATAGCAATTTTATTTTTAGCAGGTTTAAGTTACAGTTGGAAGCCTATATAAGTCAGGGAAATTGTGTTTTTTGTAGTAATATTTCTACAAATTTTTATGATGGCAAAATATGACATTTGTATTTTGGTTTTACAGGTTGCATATAAAATAAATCAGTTTTATAAAGTTGTTGGAGTTATTTTAACTGATATTTAATTTAAACCTCTTTATTTGGAACACGAATTCTTCAATATTGTTTTTGGGATGGCTGAATGGGCTCTTAATAGACCTGCCCTGCTCATCAATAACAAAAACCTCTGGCACTGAAATGTGAACAAAGTGAAAACACATTGAGGTAGCCCACACTTGGAAGAGGGAGTGGCCGGGGTAACTTACCATTTTCATGGCCTTAAGCC
This sequence comes from Cuniculus paca, assembly GCA_004365215.1. Taxonomy (NCBI): domain Eukaryota; kingdom Metazoa; phylum Chordata; class Mammalia; order Rodentia; family Cuniculidae; genus Cuniculus; species Cuniculus paca. Next base: position 12,147 of record RJWT010023945.1, on the reverse strand, counting down.
TGGTATTGGTGTTGCTGCCTAATGAAAAAGAATAATCTTTGCACTCGATGTAGAGAGCAGATGAAATGAGACTTCATCAGAGAAATGAAAAAAAAAACCTATTATTTGACAGAAGTATGTTAGACTGGAAATATAATTTTGTGTCACTAATATGGTTAAGACAGATAAAAAATTGGATTGTTATTAAATTTAAATATAATACATTAATCTGTTTCATTGCAATTATATCTATCCTCTAATTTATAATAAAATATGTACTATAAACATTTAAATAACATTATTTAAATAGTGGGCCTAGCAGTATTTAATGAAATTTTTAAAAAGAATTTCTGTTGATTTTATAGCGTCTGTCTCTCGAATCTCCACACTGAGTGCGTTTATGAAGATTGCAACTCTTTTTCCTGTTAAGGATAGTAAGTGGCACCTGTAGTCCAGTTAGGCAGTGATAGGTCGTTAACTCAGGGGAGCTTTTCAAGAGCTTCTTGATGAGCGAACTACTTTTCAATTGCAAAGATGCCCTGAACTCCTCTTCCTTTACTTTCACCAAGTTGAATGCACTGTCCTCATCTGCCCGAAAAAGCACTCTTCCCTTCAGCTGAAAATGCCTTGAGACTGTATAATATGAGCCTTTTACTTAACTCACAAAAATGTCTGAGTGAATGAGTCTGTCATTCTCATGTGAACTATACTGTAGGCTTCAATTTCTTTTTGGCTTAAATAAAGTTTGTGTAAAAATATGACTCCAAGGCCACTTTTGGAGGGCTGAAACTTGAAGACTTATTGCAAGGAATATAATAAAGCTTTGTTTTACAATGGAAGGTCTATTTTCATAAGTATCTATAAATTGATGAGGAAAATAAAATTTTTGTTAAACTTGGCCACAAAAGGAATTTTTAATTTCAATTTTTATTTTGTTAGAATACATTTGTAGTTCATGAAATTTACATTCATCTTCAGAGGGCACATATATATAAAATACAACCTGTTTCTTTTTTAATCCTTTTTCCTTTCCCAGTACCCTCTTTCCCTCCTTCCCTCCATCTCTAAATCCTTTCTTCCCATTTACATTCTTTTTGTTACTATTATTCTTAGCTCATGTTTATGACATATAATGTTTACACTCATTGTGGGTGTTTGGTACCTGTACACGGCATATCCTAATTCTTCTGACTTCCCCATGACTCCTGGGGCTGTCAGACATCAGCAAATATTTTTCACAGTTTTTAAATCATGCTTTGAATTCAAAACATTGGCCCTCAAGTAAAGGAGACCAAATTTTATACTGAAGTAAAGGTTTTGTAATATTCTGAAATTGTGTTACATTTTTAAAAATGTAAATAAGTAATGTAAGCCTACTATCTCCTACTATGAAGATTTTAGGCCAGCGACTAAGAATTAAGTATTCGCATCAATGGTGTATTACAACGTGATAACTCCCTGACACCAGGAGTCTTTGAGGTTTGTGGTTGCAGTTAATCAAATATTCTGTAATTCATGTCAACATTATCTGTACCTTGTGCAGTCAGTTCCTTATGACTGGGATCTAAGAGTCCCAAGAAGTGCCATTCGATGCATAACTTCTCCGACTGCATCTCCCACTGGGGCTTTTCAGTATCTTTTTATTTATTGATCCAAAGAGTAATATATCCAACGATGGAAATGTAAATAGAACAGGTGGTTATACAATGTAAGGAAAAGCAGCTTCTGATGTTCAATATTTTGTACATCCTGTCAAAATGTTTTATGCTTGTATAAATGTATACACTCACATGCATATACACAAATACACATTGGATGTGCTGCTTTGTACCTGGCCTTTCAATTTAAAAATAGATCCTAAAACTTGTTCAGTATGAACATATTACTTACCAGAAAATACTTTTTTTTTAAGAAAATGCATTAATTGGAAAAATGTCTAGAGTTAGAATTGCTGGAATAAAGGGCATGCACTTTTGATTTGTTTGGAATTTATTTATTTACTTATTTATTTTTGGTACTGGGTATCAAACTAGTGCCTTGTGCTTGTCAGGCAGGTGCTGCACCACTGGGCTACATTCCCAGCCCTCGAATTTATTTTGAGAGGAGTGTGATAGAGATCTAAATTGATCCATTTCCAGATGGATGCTGATTTCTGCTAGGTTTTTTTTTTTTTTTCTGTTTATTAGTTTTATAGAAAAGCTATTTTTCTTGGAACCTTTATCTGATTTTTGAAAGTGTGCTTTCTGGTGTAGTTTTTTGGTCAAAGAACTTAACTTTTTGTTCTTTCTTGGATCATGAGTAGCTTGTTCCGTGAGTGTCCTTCGGGAGGAGCAAACGTTTTTAATGCATTTTCAGCTGATAAATGAGTCACATCTCACAGTACGAGTAGTACATGACACCGAATTTCACAGAATCAATGGTTTTTCTCTCTCACTGCGAAATTGTGGGTGATGGTCTCTCAACAGCAAGAGAAGTTATGGAGGAGATCTTGTATACAGAGGAGGAGGAGAAAAAGATGAAAGAATCCTTCACTTCAAATGAGATTAGGGAGGTGTGTAAAATGTGGGGAATTGCAAAATTTTATAGAAAAGCACCACTCAAATAAAGCTGTGGCAGCACAAGTAATGAATCTGTTTGAAAACAATGCAGTATATTCATGTAGCCTTCTCTATGTCTTTGTCTTCTGTCTGTAACTTTGTCATTGGGCTTAAGGCCTACTTGCTTAATTAGGATGACCTCATCTTGAGATCCTTGACTTAATTATGTTTGCAAAGCCCTCTGCCCCCAGAGAGATGGCATTCCCAGGTTCTGGGAGCCACTATGCAACCCACTACACTCACAGAAGCACATAATGGGTAACCTTCAAAGACAAATACATGTTTGTCAGCAATAAGATGGTATACAGGAAGTTGTAAACTGAGATTTATGTGACATTATCAGGAAGGTATCTGTAATTTCACCTCTTTCTTGCCCACTGATCTCAAACATGAGAGTGACCAGATTTTTAGTACACAACTGATTTTTCAATGAAGAAAAAATTTGCAAATTTTGCAGTTGTATCTCATTTTCTGCAGCTTCATAAGCAAGGAATAATAGTAATAACTCAGTGGATGCTCAAGTTTTTTTAATTAAGAACAAAGGAAGTTAGGCAGTCTGCCTGGGTTCATATAAAACTAAGAATTAAGCTTTTCAAACTCAGGTCTTTCTAACTCCAGAGCCAGCCTCAAGTGCAAGAGTGGCACTTATGTTGTAATGCTGCATTGGAAAGTAACCACTTAAAACTATGGCTGGTAATAGAGCCAAGGACAAAAAGCATATGATCATCTTAATAGATGCAGAAAAAGCTTTTGACAAAGATCAGTATCCATTCATGATAAAACCCTACCAGCACTCATTCATGATAAAAACCCAAAATTGAAATAGATGGTCTTTATCTCAATCTGATAAAGGCCATCTATGACAAACCAATAGCCAATATCACACTAAATGATCAAAAACTGAAAGCTTTCACTCTAAAATCAGAAATAAGACAAGGATGTCCACTGTCTCCACTCTTATTCAACGTAGTCCTGGAAACCTTAGCCACAGCAATTAGACAAGAGAAAGAAATAAAAGGAATAAAGATAGGAAAGAATAGGAAGAAGTTAAATTATTGTTATTTGCAGATGACATGATACTCTACATAGAAGACCCCAAAAGTTCCACTAAAAAACTGGTAGATTTAATAAGCAAATCCAGTAGGGTAGCTGGATACAAAGTCAACACTCAAAAATCAACAGCTTTCCTGTACAGGAATAACAAACTTACTGAGAGAGACATCAGGGAAATAACACCTTTTCACTATAGCAACCAAAAAATGAAATGCCTAGGAATCAATCTAACGAAGGATGTAAAAGACCTCTACATTGAAAACTACAGTGCTCTACAAAAGGAGATTGAAGAGGATATTAGAAAATGGAAAAACACCCTTTGCTCTTGGGTAGGAAGAACCAATATAGTGAAAATAGTGATACTTGCAAAACTGTTATACAGATTTAATGCAATTCCAGCAAAAATTCCAATAGCTTATCTCACAAAATTAGAGGGAAAAAAAATCCTAAAATTCATTTGGAACCAGAAGAGACCTAGAATAACAAAAGCAATTCTGGGCAGCAAAGGCAAGGCAGGGGTATCACAATCTGTGACTTGAAATTATACTACAAAGCTACTATGATAAAAACAGTGTAGTACTGCCATAAATAAATAAATAAATAAAGACCTGAGAATCAGTGGAAAAGATTAAAAGATACAGAAACAACTTCAGACACATTAAGCTACCTTATCTTTGACAAAGGTGAAAAACACCATTCACTGGAAGAAAGACAGCCTCTTTAATAAATGGTGCTGGAAAAACTGGCATCCCAAGGCTTAAAATTGTACCAATATCTTTTACCATGCACTAAACTAATTCAGGATATCTATTCAGGATAGATCAAAGATCTAAATATTAAACCAGAAATATTATATCCACTGAAAGATAGACTAGGTAAAACTCTTGAAGACATCGGTGTAGGCAAAGACTTTATGAATAAAACCCTGATTGCACAGGAACTATCACAAAGAATCAACAACTGGTATCTCATCTTATTAAAAAGCTTTTGCACAGCAAAAGAACCACCGAAAGAGTGAAGAGACAACCCACAATGTGGGAAAAATTGCCAGCTGTTCCTCAGACAAAGGATGACTATAGAGGACATATAAAGAACTCAAAATAATTAGACCTTCAAAATTTAGAGATCCAATCCAAAAATGGGCATCTGAAATGAAATCATACTTCTCAGATGAAGCAAATAAATATATGAAAAAAATGTTCAACATCACTGGTCATTCGAGAAATGCAAAGGAATGGATAAAAAAGATTTGGTCTTTTTATACAGTGGTATACTACTCAGTCATAAAGAAGGATAAACTTGAGAATTTTATAGGTAAATGAATGCAACTAGAGACTGTACTCCTAAGTGAAATAAGTCAGACACGCATGTGTAAACATTGTATTGTTTCCCCAGAAACTGAAAGAAATATATATATATATACACACACACACAGACAGACACATAAAAGATAGTTAAGATAGTTATACTACTAATTTCTCTTAGTTCATTGAAAAGAAAGTTTTCTGCTATTATTGTTTGGACAATTAAATGCAGATATCTCATACTCTGAGTAACTAATTTAAAGATAATATGCAATGTATTAACCATTGTTACCCTCTAATTATCTTGTTTTGAATTTTTTTCTCTTCAAAATAAAAAAAAATAAAACTATCACTGAGTTTATGTTGCCATTATGGGCAAGTTTAATAGAAACTCAATTAGCAATATCTATGGAATCATCTGACTCCTCAAAATAGTACGGAGAATCAAATAAGTTACTTTATCTAAGGGATCATTACTTGATTGAAGGAGTTTGCAGAACTATTTTATTTTGTTAATAGAATTAATTGTTCTTGTTTTCTCGTTAACGAAGGTGGCTTGTCCCTTAAATTTTCAATGGCTGTATATATTACGCAATTCCTGTACGTTTCAGAGCATTGGAAATAACCTTGCTCAGTTGAAAAGGCATAGGAGAGGCAACAGGGAAGAACAATACTGAAAACAGTCAGTGAGGAACCATGGAAAGAGAACATTTAAATTACGCTGTGCAGCCTAAAGCCAGAAACCATTTCAGTTCCCCTTTGCATGACACTGGTCTGACCTTCACAGTTCTGGAATGACGGGAAATAGTATTTCCCTGGTAACCATACTGCATTTTAGGCTAGTAGTTAAGAGGAATGCTCAGCATGAATAAACATAGTTGGAAATTGTTAGGGATGATTTCTATGAAGAGCGCATGTTAAGCAGTAATACAAATGTAGGAGCTTACAGCAAAATGAAATTCATAATATAAAGGTCAAAGCTGCCTATGAGAGACTTTTAGGTAAACAATTGAGTTGAAACACTGATTTTGATTTTGTTTTAATAGCTGGTAAAGTGTGGAGCTGAGGTAATGTGTTTCAGTTCAGTTCATGTAGCATTATCTTGTGCTTGATTCAGCAGAAATGTGTCTGACTTCTGTAGGACTATGAAAAATGACTGAATTCCCTCTTTCTGAATCTGAAATTAATGACTAAAAATATTATCAGCAAGGTAGGTTGTCAAAAAAAATAGTGTTGGTACTTTATCTAGAAATGGTATGTTTTTCCTTAGATATACACTGAGGATTTTATGGGATAGTTTAGGAAGAGACATTCATGCATCTTTGAATTTAACTAAAATCAACTGGAGAAAAAGAATCAGCGATGCTTACTTTTTTAATCTCTTGCTTGGTTCTTCTGAATTTGAAAGACTGTATGTCAGGAAAGGGCTTGTTTTTAACTGAGAAGGCTGGCTGTGGTTACAGTATTATAGGACCCGGTGGTCCCTAAAAATGTCTAGACTGGTACATGGCTTTTACCTTTGGGTTTATTTACTTAGTTCATAAATTGTTTATTAATTTGGTATTTACTGAATTCAGACATTTATTGAACATATATTGAGTCTTAAGTAGACTTTAACCATTTGTTAGGACATAGTGATTACAGAGGTGCAGTTCCTACCTTCCAGGCCGTTTACAGAGGTGGGTGTGAAGAAACAGCTGTGATACCAGTTACAGCTCTGAGTGGTTGGGGCATGCTGAGTTTATGAGGGAGCCCAGCTTGGGAGAAGAATTAGTGCAAGTGTCTTGGAGGGGTATAGTTTGAGGAAGAATGCTTCATCTCTAGTCTGTTTCCTTGTCTGTAAAACACTGGTCAGCTGTGCCCTACTCTTCACAATGTATTGCTCCGATCATATAAGCAAGATAGCTCGGGACATGCTGGTACTCTATGTTTTTATCATGGTCATTGTACATGATTTTTGTTCTCTTTCTGGACTGAAATGCATGAATTCTACAATCTGCACAGGAAAAAAAATCCTAATATTTATACTGGTTTAACTCTTAGGTCAGCAACTTTTAAAAGTCCATGAAAATTATCAAGCACTTAGAATATGAAAGAGGCATTTATTAGTTTCCTACTTTGGCTGCAAAAAATTACTACAAAATTTATGTCATAAATTGGTTTATTGTGGCATTGGTTTATGGCATAAATATGGTTCATTGTTTTTCGTTTCTATTGTAGGTCAGAAGTCTGAAATCAGTTTTAAGGCTAAAACTGAGGTGTTGGCAGGGCTGGTTGTTTTCTTCTGGAAGTTTCAGGAGACAATCTGATCTTTATCTTTCCCAGCTTTGGAGCGAGCCCACATCCCTGGCTTATCACTGTGTTCTTCTAGTGTCTGCCTCCATGATCACAGTAATTTTTCCTCACTCGTTCCTCTCTTTTTCAGTTTCTTTTATTTAAAAAAAAAACAAACAGAAAAATGGATAGAAATGATACAAAATCTCAAAGAAAAAACACTGGGAAATTAACACTAGTTAATATATTGCACATTGCCATCTTAGAAGTAGTTGTTCAGTTTACAAGATCTAGGCAAAAAAATAATGATCAAACAATTAAACAATGACAACACAAACTGTTCTTTTGGATGAACTAACAGAGATTGGTAGTATAGTTATCTATCTTGCATATATATACATACATACACTTATATATATACCTACATGCATATAATCTTTCCCTTTCTTCCTTTTTTCCTTTCCCCTTCCCCAGTTGTTCTTTCTTTTTGAACACTTTCTTTTCCTTTCATTGTTACAATATCTATTGTACATTTTGGATCTTATTGTTCTTTCAGTTTTTTACTTTTATTATTATTATTTTTTTACACTAGAGAGACAATATGATACTTATAAATGTGAGTTTGATTTATTTCATTTATGAGTGTGGTCTCAAGTTGCCTCCATTAACCTATAAAAGCCTCAAGATTATCCTTTTTTATAGCTGAGTAACATTCTATTGTATAAAAGTAGCACATCTTTTTTATCCATTCTGCAGTTGATGGGCATTTGAGTTGTTTCTAAGATTTAGCTATTACACATTGTGCTGCTATAAATATGGGTGCACATATATCACTGTGGTATGATGTTTTCAATTCTTTGGGAAAATACCCAGAAGAGGAATAGCTGGATTAAATGAGACTTGCAATTCTAGTTTTTTGAGGAATCTCCACACTGATTTCCACAGTGGTTGCACCAGTCTACACTCCCACCAACAATGGAGAAGGGTTCCTTTTTCCCTGCAGCCCTGCCAACATTTGTTATTGGTTGATTTCTTGATGGCAATCATTCTTTCTGGAGTAAGATGGAATCTCAGTGTTTAAATTTGCATTTCTCTAATGATGAGTGATGCTGAACATTTCTTCATGTATTTATTTGCTGTTTGTGTCTTTGTTGTTTGTATTTCTTCATCTGACATCTTTTTATTTTATTTTATTTTATTTTTTGCGGCACCGGGGATTGAACTCACGACCTTGCGCTTGCCGGGCAGGCGCTTAGACTGCTGAGCTAGATCCCCAGCCCTGTTTTTGAGACAGGGTTTCACTATGCCATTCAGGCTGACCTTGAGCTCACTTTGTAGCCCAGGCTGGTCTCAAACTCACAACGATCCGCCTGTCTCAGCCTCCCAAGTGCTGGGATTACAGGCGTGAGCCACCACGCCCAGCTCTACATTTCCTTTTTATAAGGACACTTGCAATTGTGTTGCCCCACCTAGATAACTCTGGTTAATCTTGTCTCAAGACTCTTAATCACATCTAAAGATCCTCATTATCATATAAAATAGCATTTACAGATTCTAGGGACTAGGGTATGACCATACTTGGGTCATTAGTCTGCTAAAATATATGAATCACAAAAGAGCGTCTTTGCTGGTGGGATTACAGTGTTTTGTTCCTGGTAATTTTTAACTGCCCCTAACACGGACAGTGCCGGTTTAGAAGGGGAGTCACCTGCAGGGAAGGTGGGCTATTGACATCCACTCTATAGCCTTAGCTGTTGGCTTTGCATTTAGAATCTTATCCTGCAGTCACACAGATTTCATTTGCTAATCACTATTAGATAACAGTACTTCTCAACTTTGTGTAAATTTGTATGACTGAGTGCTGCGGGGGAATGATGGTACACTAAAAATCCTGGTAAGAAGAGTTCAGTTTAATATGGTGATGTTGTTTGAGCACATTACATTTGTGCTGAGGGAAAGCTTGTGTTTACTATGAGAAAGCAAAACAAATGAGGCAGAGATGTATTTGTTCTAAAACATAAAAACTACACGTCATGTTGCTTTATTTTTGGAAATAAAAATTCAAATTGAATCTAAGCCCCACTTCATATAGGCTACCAAGATACTCAATATGAGAGATAATCGGAAAGGTCCTCCACTACCTTAGAGTTAAACAGGTCCTTGAAACCTAAGTCAGCCCAAAAATTTGGGGTAAGGGCACTGGTCTCTGAGTGTAGTTGATTGGGCACAGCTTATTTTTCAGCCCGTTTGGAATACTTAAAAGTGGGTTGATCTTCCGTTCAGAGTATTCATGTATCTACAACCATCTAAACCAGTCGAGGTTGTTCTGTGGTGTCTAAGGATATAACGCCTATAAATTTTTAAAAATTACCTCAACAGTTACAGAGGACCCTGTGTGGTAAAGGAGATTTGACCTCTTCTACATAAGAACCCTAGCCATTCTCTATAACTTGGAGATTTCCAGTTGTATTGAAGTCCACCCTTGACTCCATTCTTCAGGACAGAACTCCATTCATTTCCTATTTAAACCCTCCAACTTTGTCACTCTTGGGCTACATGAGACAGTATGTGTGGGAAAGCATGGCATAGCTAGGTATTCCACACTATTGTTTACCACTTCCCATAGGTGTTAAAAACGAAAGCTCCTTAACTCTCCCCTGAGATGGGGAGAGCCTATAATGTATGAGTACAAAGTTCAGGTGACCTTCTCCTTTTTTTGCGGTGAGCTATGAGAAATGAAATCATGGGTTATTCCTCAAGCGAGTGTTTCTGTTAAGATGGTTAATGGATTAAATGTGAATTATTTGCCCTGTGCACATCCAGAACACAAGGAAGAGTTAATTCAGTGTTCATATCTTTGCCCTTCATGTCTTTGCTTTTTCTCTTTTAGCAAGTTAAAGCAAATTCACTTTCAAATGTTACAGCTTAATTACACATAATTTTAGGAACTTGTGATTTGGTACATTTAACTTATTTACTTATTTTTTTAATTATTAAAATTTTATTGTATGCATCAACTGTACTTATTTACTTCTGTATTTGGGCACTTATGGTAAATATTGGAGGTTTCTGTTGAGGCTTTTTCTTCCTAGTATATACAGTCTTGTGCTATCTATGGTCACTACTCTGAAAATTTCCCCAGACTGTATCCTTGTAGCTTTTTGATTTTGCTTTAAATCATCTCCAGATTGCCACCCCCAGTCATCACCTCTTCAGTAAGAAGACCTGTCATATCCAGGTTGTAGGGGAATGAGATAGTTTGTCATTCCCATTTGTCTCCCCAAAGCTTCATGCCCTCATAAGTGGGGCTTTTGGGAGTGGCTGGATCATGGGTGTGTGATACTGGATTAGTCCACTGAGTGGGTTAGCATAGTTCTGGATGATGGATTTACTGAAGACCCATCCCAGGTGTCAGTGGCATCAGCCAATAGGCTTTTAGTCTAGATGTAATAAAAAGGGAAAGAAGAAGGAAGTTATTCTGCCTCCTTCCTGCCATGCCACAAACTGTTTCTTTTCTGCCATCGTGTCCGGCCATGGAACCAGACAACTTTGAATTGAAATCTCTTCAACCTGGGGGTTAAAATAAACTTTTCCTCCTTTAACTTGTGCATGTTGGGTATCTTGTCCCAGCAACAAGAATATAACTAAGACACCATTGTCTTTTGATCCAGTGTCAGAAAGAGTGGGGTGTTTTCATGAGTCTTACAGTTATTCTAAGCTGCTTTGAATAAAATTGGTATGTCTTTTTTTAGAGGATTTAAAAATAGGTCTCTAGGGACTTTTATATGATGTTAGTACATTTTGAAGAACCTTTGAAGCATACTGTAAAAAATACCCAAATGCGAAAGAATATTCAACCTGGTGAGTTACTATCACCTTTCAAATGTTCCTTTTTCTTCTCTGTAGAATGGAAAAGCACATCCTGCCAGTGGATGAAAATAATTAAAATAATGACAATAATCACATTAAGAAGAATGTATTTCTTTTAATAAGAAATCAATTATATTATTGTTCTAAATATTGTTTGTAGAAGCCATCTTGCAACACAGCTATTTAAAAAGATAATCTTCAAAAAAAATCTAGGATAGGGCTGGGGATTTAGCTTAGCAGCACAAGTGCCTGCCTGGCAAGCACAAGGTTGTGAGTTAAACCCCCAGTACAAAAAAAAAAAAAATCTAGGACAGACTCATGTAAATTCCCAGTTTGTGATAACTTCTTAGTATAAACATAGCAAAAGGGTTTTTGTTTTTTGGTACCTGGAATCAAACTCATAACCTCACCCTTGGCAGGCAGGAGCTGTGCCACTGAGCTATATCCTCAGCTCTTTTTTTTTTTAATGGTTAATGCTATTGAATGAATGTTAAATGATGTGAGGTATGTTGGTATGTTGAAATTGAGCCATTGTATAATACAATTACTTGTTGAATTTGGCCACCTATTTTAGGTGACGTCCTTCAGTCACAGTGGTCCTCACTACCCTCACTGTAGGACAGGGAAGAGTAGGACCTCTCCTCTACTGCTTGTTGGGTCTTTTAATTCTACTTGACTGGCAGTTTCTGCTCTTTCTGTTTGTTTATTGGTCTTGTTTTCTTTCTTCCCTCCTTTCTCCCTCTCTCCCTTCTTTAATTTTCTTTTTTTTTTTTTTTGCGGCACCAGGGATTGAACTCATGACCTTGTGCTTGCCGGGTAGGTGCTTAGACCACTGAGCTAGATCCCCAGCCCTGGTATTTTTGAGACAGAGTCTCACTATGCTGTTCAGGCTGGCCTTGAGCTCACTTTGTAGTCCAGGCTGGTCTCGAACTCACAACGATCTGCCTGTCTCAGCCTCCCGAGTGCTGGGATTACAGGCGTGCACCACCAGGCCCGGCTGTTTTCTTTTAATTTAAAGAGAATAAAACTGAACAAAATAAAACAGAATGAAGCCAATCAAAACAGAACAA
>RJWT010023944.1:0-16652 GCA_004365215.1 Cuniculus paca | reverse complement strand
GCAGGTATTTTTGGTTTTACTGTAAAATGATCATATTCCATAATTTTTTCTAAATAGCAATTACCAGAGCCTGAGTGTTAAAGAGGAGGAGATTATGGAGGTCTACCTGGTCGGGGGACATGCAATAAGGAAACATGAAATAAAGGTTGTTAAAGGATTCAAATGCTCTCAAAGTGTAGTTTTAGGTAACAGATTCTTGAACATTGGAAATCCAATCAAATTACATAAAACTAAATAGATCTTGGTACTGCTGAGGAAAGACAGGCAGAGCTAGCATGGATTCCCCATTTTAGAGCGTGTTTTGTTGGGAAGGTGCAGCTTGTTTGCTTTTCAAATACACCTCCTAAAAGCCATAGTGTTTTCTGAGCTTTTGACATAGTCCAACCCTGTGAAAATAATTCAGATTTAGCCCTGAGACTAATTATAATGGTGTGGCGCAGACTGCACTGTCTTGACGCCCATCCTTCTTTTGGTGTTGGGTGTAGTGAGCTTGTATATGCAGTCTATGTAAGCAAGAGGATGCCGGTGCAGTCTGCAGTGCAGATCTGGGGAGGGTGTGGCTTCCCCAAATTCTCCTCCCTACAGGAGTATTTCCAAGAATGTGTAAGTAGATGAGACAGCAAAATCTCTGAGAGGGTTTTTCTAGTTCTCCCTTTCTTCTCTCAGCACCATGTCAGCAAAATATGGCCATGGCTTCTCAGAGTCTTGAATAAGAAACTGTTCCAATTTTATTACTCATACTTTCCTTTTCTGTTCCATTTCATTAATGGAGATGCTTTGGGCTAAATGCACTACCTTTCATGGTGACTTTTATTTCATGTGACAAAGGAATATATAGCCAAGCAAAAAGCTGACTTATCATAGCCTTTTTATAGAAATAGAAAATTCAAAAGTGAAAACTGAGAAAGGGCAAGAAAGGGCAAGGGGACACTGTATGTAAAGAGCTTTCATTTGTTTTGCAATCATTCGTCTTAGTAAAGCTAGAAAATTTTTAAAAAATGGATTCTTGTTAGATTCAGTGGAAAATAAAATTACTAGAAAAGCATAATTATATCCTAAAAGATGGAATGATTAAGAATCTACAGCAAATTTTAAGGAAAGAATGTGTATTTAGAAATTTTAGAATTAAGAAATACAATAACCAACTCAATCTTTATGTCACAAGCTCTGAAACTGGAAGAGATGGAATGAAGCTAGTAAGTTTCTCCCTGTGAGTCCCCTCATTGTTGGGGGGGTGTTAGTCAGAGGCAAGAGCAATGTTAACAAGGTGGACAGCGCTGGTCAACTGTCAAGGTCGGCTAACAGTGATGTGGCAATTGTTTAGCAAATCAAATCTACTCTGTAAAGAGTATCACTGAGTACTTTCCTCATCTGTAGATCATTCCACTGAGATTTCTAGCATCTTGGAACAAATATATTGTTTTCCTCTGATCTTTTTTTTTTTTTTTTGGCAAGAGGCAAAAGTTAGGCGTATTCTACAGCAAAATCACCAGAGTTCCTACTATCACCCACAGATAAGCACAAGAGGCCTTTTCGAAGCAATGAATCTCACACTTTTGTTATCAAAAGGGGCAAAGAGCCTAAGCTTTTTTACTACCTCATCTGGGAAAGTAAGTCTAACAAACAGTGTGTGTAACACGACTACTTTTACACACTGGCCATGTAACAGATTTGAAAATGTGACGTGCTCTAGAATCTAAGGGTTTCCCTAAAATCAAGCAGTGTGTCAACGGAGGTGACCAGAACCCCACATGTATCAGAGCTTCCTAAGCCTTTTAGACAACAGCTCAATAGACAGAAGTTGATTCATCCTGTCCTAAAATGTGAAGCTTGACAGTCTGTATTCACTTTTTCACCAGATCTCTCCTGAGTGGATGGAAGGGAAGAACTCTGTTTGGTATTTCTCTTCTTTCATGAAATTGTTTTTCTTTTTTCATTTTTTATAAGCTGAGTTCACAGGATTTAAGCCTTTCTGTGGAACCAGATACTATTTTAGATTTTTATTTAAATGTTTTTATCCTGCAGCAATTTACAAGTGTGCGTCTAGACTTATTTTTTTACCTCAGTATAGTAATCGCAAGAATAACCTAGCTAACATGTCTTAGAAAATTGGAGAAAGGCTATTTCAAAGTTAAAAAAAACATCTACTTCCTAGTGGCTTTCTTTACCCACTATTTTCAAGCTACTATTCAATGCTTCCTGTAGTTGATGCTATTGTGCGCTGGTCTACAGGGTTGGTCCCAGGAAAGAGTAGTAAGAAAGGAGCAAAGTAACTAGTCACTACTATTGCAAGCCTAAAAATACCCAGGGGATAAAAGTCAGAGAAAAAAAACATTGATGAGTTAGGGCAGAAGGCTGTTTGTGATAAGGAAATCAAACCAAAATAAACACACCTGTCGTTCTTCGTAATATACCACTGAAAAAGCCAGGCCTGAAGGGTAGGCATCTCTCTGCCCTGGGTTCCCTGGTGCGAACAGACTTGAGAAGTGAGTGGATATCAGAGATGACTGTTAAAAGCCTATGTCACAAAACTCAAGTTCAAAGTAAGACCGCAAGACAAAACTGAGAGTTTGAGAAACTGGGACACAAAGCTGAATACGCCTGTGTGCACACACGTGTTTCCTCCTTGTGTAGAACAGTAAAATCTGTGCCTTGAGTGGTCACTGTCACCATGGTGCATGTGAGAGGAGGAAGTAGCCATAGCCGCCTGGTCTCCTGAGCTGAGTTAAGTGGATTGATGCTGTGGTGGATGCAAACAACCAGCGATTAAGAGAAAGAGAACAGCAGAAATTAAAGTACAGGAAGGAGAGGAGAAAAAGTTCACAACTACAAAATGATTCTTGGGTGACCCTGCAGTTTCTCAGATGAAATATTCCCTCTTGCACTCGCTTACTGTGTTTTGCAAGTCAATATCATTTCGAAAGGAACTGTCCAAGTTCTCAGGATACTCCTTCTCCTTCATCTGGTTGGTTCGGTGGGACTGCTTATGCTGGTAGAGGAAGCGGATCATGATGCCAACTGTGCAGAAGGTGACAAAGATCACCACTGCTATCACTCCTGTAGGAAGGAGAAGGGAGAGAAAATAATGATCACAGGTCATTGCTTAGGAGAGAAGATGCAGGGCAGACAAAGAAACCTGTTGAGAAAACAAAACGTACAAACTATGCCACCCATGTGTGAATGAAGACTGCTAAAATGCCTTCAGTCTTCAATTACTATAAAATTTAAAATTTCTTTCAGACCAGTGGCAGAAAAAGCCAGGTTAAACCTTAATTTTTTTTTAATTTTAAAGAAATAAAACCAAATAAAGTAAAACAGAATAAATCCAATCAAAACAAAACAATGAAAGTAATACAGGACTTGAAAACAAGATAATGGGAAATTAACAATGGCTCTCACCTTCCCTTTTTAGACATTTCCTCCCCTTTCACTTTTAAAATATCATATTGTACATTTTGGATTCCTCTAACTCCTTCAGTTTTTTGTACTAGGGAGGCAACACGATGTTCACCCATGTGAGTTTGAACCATTTCACCCATAAGCATGATCTCGAGTTGCATCCATTTACCTATGAGAGCCTTGAGAGTATCCTTCTTTATAGCTAAGTAGCTTTCCATTGTATAAAAATATCAGATCTTCCTCATCCATTCTGTGGTTGATGGGCAAGCTACCTATGCTTTTTTCTGGTTCCCCGTCACATGGAGCATTGTTTTCTCTCCTTTGACTTTCAGTCTGTGAATTTCCTTTCAAGTTAAATGTTTCTTGTATGAAGTTTATTGATGGATCTTTTTCTTGATCTGCTCTGCCTGTGTGTCATTTACTGGTGAATTTAGTCCATCTCAATTAATGGTTATGACCAACATGCACTGGTTTGTCTCTGCCATGCTATTTTTCTCCCATTGGCTCCCTACTTTTCTCCCCCATTTTTTTGCTTGCTCTGCAAGATGATTCCACTCTGCCACTGTTCCTGGCACTGTGGTCATCTTTCTCTCTAGAATGTCCTTCAGTACTCTTTGTAGGGTTAGTTTGATGGTCATGAATTCCTTCAGTTGTTCTTTGTTGTGGAAGTATCTTGTTTCTCCACCAATTTTTGAAAGATGGTTTTGCATAAATCAATCTGGTTTGGAAGTTGTTTTCTTTCAGAACTTGAAATACTTCACTCCAAGCTCTTCTTGACTTGATGGTTTGTATGGAGAAGACTGTTGTGATTCTGATGGGTTTCCTTTATAAATGATCTATTTCTTTTCACTAACAGCTTTTAATATTCTGCTCTTGTGCTGAATTTCTAGGATCTTGATTAATATATGTCTAGGTGTAGGTTTATTTTTGTTGCAGCTAGTGGGAGTTCTATATGCCGTACTTATCTGTACTTTAGGTCCTTTTCCCGTGCTTGGGAAGTTCTCTGCTATTACTTGTGTAAATAGTCTTTTTATGTCATTTGTGTTGACTCCTGCTTTTTCACTGACACCTGTCATTTTAAAATTATTTTTCTTTATGTCATCTTGCAGCCATTGAATTGTTGTTTCCTGGTTCCTTGTTATTTTTAAGAGATATTTTCGGAATTGCTGGCTGCAATCCTGTCTTCAAGGTCTGAAAGTCTATCTTCAGTTTCGTTCAAGCAGTTTTAATTTCCTAGGTATCTCTTTGAATCTGTTTCATGCATTCCAATCCTTCCCTATATTGTTCATTCAAGGTTTCTCTTATTTTTCTATGATCCTTTTTTTTTTCAATCTATGTCTTCTTTAGATACACTCGGTAACCCTTTTATTATGTTTGTCATTTCTTTTTTTACCTGTTATATTATTCCTGATCTGATTTCTTTTACAGCCTCATGAAGTTGTTTCTTTACTTTAGTTGCCATCAGAAATGGCAACTAAAAATTTCAGGTGTGCAACTCCCTATATCCTCCACGTCTCTGACTCCTGGACTTGTTCTGTTTTAGTGGGTTTTATTGAGTAACCTAAAAATCATCTTATGCATATGGAATCAGAATAGCAAAGGGTTTCTGTTTCTGTTTGTTTTGTTTCATTTGAGTGCTGGGGATTGAACCCAGGGCTTTGAGCAAGTTGAGCTATGTCCCCAGCCCAGCAAAAGTCTCTTAGTAAAGTTTTTCAAGATCTTTAAAACACTGTGCCTAGACTACTTTAATTAATGTTTTCTCACTCTTTCCATGCAACTGAGACTTTTGGCATTTCCTAGAATATAATACTTCAATGCCTCTCATCCCAATGCAGACTCTCTTATGTCAGTTTATTTTGTGTTACAAATTTGATTTCATAGAAAGTATTCATTAATCATGAAATTCTTACCAACAATTTAAGGCACTATTACCCTATGCTACATCATTTTGGACTTGGGCAACTCAGAGTTGGGACAGTTCTGTCCTTGTGAAACTCAGATTGGCTTCCACCCAGTCTGTCACATTCACATTTATTTCTATATGATTTTCCTGAATCTATTTTGTGAGTTATTTTCACTGACTCTAAAGATTCATTTATACTTTTGTCAAGAAATCTCTTGGGGAAAATAAATGGTAATAACAAAAGGGTAGTAAAAACGTGAAAGAGGGAGCATGTGTCTCTACATAAACGTAGATTTTTCTGTGCTAAAACATTTTAAAAATATTTTTGATAATCGAAGACCATTTCCTTGGTAATGAATTCTAGATTCTGCTATTTTACTCTTCTAATACAGTATCAATAAAAATGTCTATTTTTAGAAACTCAGTGTTAAACACTTTATATATTGTGATTTATATAACCATGGAGGATGAGACTTAAATACATCAATGGCATGTCTTCTACCAACCGTTTTGTAGGGTTGGGAAAATAATTGATTGCTTATACTTTTCTGCATTCCTTAATCACATTCTCAAACTACTTCAGAAAAAAGGCAGAGTAAAACTACCTAAATTATCAGTTCTGTGAGTATGGATGGCAGTAAGCCGCCTCCATGAGTGGACTGCAGCTCTAAGACAGGAGGAGGGAAGTGTTTCTAGCCCTTCAGCACATCTGCCATTAAGAACAGGAGGCACACATGCCTCTAGGAATTTTCCAGTATAGTTAGGATAACTTTCTTACACATAAGGAGACTCAAGAAGCATGCAAATGAATGGTGAAAAGTTAGCAGTCACAAGTCTTTTTGCCACTTGTCAAAGGAAAAATTACAGGAAGAGAAACTGGTTCAAAATACTTTGTGACATTTCCTGATGCTAACAAAAATAAGTTCAAATGTCTTCCCTGAGGCAGAAACTCAGTGGAGGGGTTTCGTAGACTTCCTTAGGGAAAGGTCATGGAAAGGTTATGGTTTCCCTTCCTTATTTCTAAAAGCAGTGGTGCACCTGAGATCCAATTGCCATGTGTGCTTTCCCAACAATGTACCCTTCTACTGCTGTCTGCTTGCTCATCCCTTCCCCAGCAAAGCTGGGAGTTCTATAAAGACAGTATTCATATCTTTCAGCCTGTGTCCTTACATTTAGCACAGAGGCTGACCCATAGCAGGACCCATTAAATGCAAGCGAAATGCATGGCTAGTGCCAACTTTTAAAGCAGAACTCCATCTGGTGTGGATGAGTTCATCCACACTTCTGTAAGGCAGGGACAGGGCACCTGCTAGGGTGATGGTTCTCAGATGGAAATGAGTTTAGTCTCTCTCAGGCATCTTCCATTAAAGTAGGTTTGGGAGTCTTTCACTATTGCAAGACCCAGATGGAAAAATCCAGCTAATGTAGGCAGCAAGCAATTTGAAGGCAGAATAAAAAGGGGTGAGGCCAGAGTTAGAAAAATGAAAGAGCTAGGGAGGGAAACAGGAACTGAGTTGACAGCAGTGCAGCCAAGATCTTCATCTGTAGCCATATGTGCTGCTGGATTTGGAACTACAGTCCTGTGGGCCTCACCCTGCTCATTAGCTCTAATTCAAATCACTTGATAAAGAAAGCCCAACAGGATTGTGGCTTCACCCATCTGTCTGCCCTGATGGGGCTTCTTCTTCATATATAGCTTTATTGGTCTGCTTTGTTTATGCTTTAGGAAAAGTGACAACTGGATGAGATGAAGAGTGTACAGGCTGCTTGTCTGTTAGTGAAAGCTCCAGCTGTTGACTCTGTGCTCAGGTGTCTGGTAAATCAGGGGTAGGATGAATCCTCAGATATGCTGGCATGAGGGGTGGCGCTGTCTTTGATCCTGCAGCACACATGACTATTCTTGAAAGGCTCACAGCCTGTCAGGTGACATGGGATTCTGGACACTGGGTGGCCATCGTCAGAGAAGGCTTCAGGTAACTTTCCCTGAAGTACAGAGTTATATGTATCCCTTCTGCTTCTAACAACAAAGAATAGTTTACCTCCAATGACTGCAGAATCACTTCGAACTGCATTGGTGAGTGGTTCCCGCTCATCTGTCTTCCCAAAGGGATCTAAAAGGAGTAAAAGACACACAATTTTAGTCTTCCCTCAAAGCACTGGAAGAGAAGATATGACATATCTGTTGGATATACTACATACTTTCAAAGAGTTGCGAATTGGTGTTTTGGGAGGAGTCCAAACAAAAAAACCTCTGAAATAAACTGCTCCCGACCTAGAGTTCCAAGACCCTATTAACTTATGTATAAACTGTAGGAGAAAGAGTTGAGCCAGATGCCTGAGCTTTGGGGGCAGTTCCTGCACATGACAGTGGCTCCTTACCACAGTCACAGAGGTCCCTCTCCTTGAGTGTTTTCTTCAATTGCAAGAGAATTCTGAGGTCATTGTGAAGGAAAAATGTGATGGAGAATTAACACCTCCAGGAACAATCCTCATTGAGAAAGCAATTATACTAGCTGTCCATTGGCATACATGGTACAAATATACTGTATGCATCTTACTCTGTACAGTGCAAAAAATACAAAGCATCAAATTCAAAGACACACAAACCTGGGTCAAAATCTTTGTCCTACCATTCAGTAGTCTAGTGACACTGCACAAGATCTATTTTTAAGTAGCAAATTACACAGGCATTGAAACTGGACAGTGATACGTACACACACACACACACAATACGTATACAATTGGTAGTTATTACATATATAATAAATAGCATCTGGTAGATACTGCATATATAATAAATAGCTGCCATCATTAATATTTCTCATTTAATCCTCAGGGAATGACAAAACATATTTTTTTGGCAGAGAAAAACGTGTGGGCTCCTTCATGGCAGAGTCAGAACGCAGACTGGAACTATCTAACCGTCCTGTTCAGGCTCTCTCTGCCTCGCTTCACTCTGGCCAAGAAAGCTCCATGGTGGAAAATGAGAAGTCAGAAGGAGAGAGGTAAAGGCATTGTGGAAGGAGGTAGGAAACACAAAGGCAGGGAGTAAGGAAGAAAAGGGGAAGAGGAGGAAAGGCAAGAAGGAAAAAAGGAAGTTGAGGGAAGAAAGGAAGGAAGAAAGAAAAGAAAGGAAGGGAAGAAGGGAGTAAACAAGAAGCCAAGAAACACAGAAAGTTGGAGTTGAAACCATACAGTAATTATTATATTTTCTCTGTCCTCAAAAGCTTATTATTCTTGTCTACCTCTGTCCTAATTCTCCTTCCTGGAATTCCTCCTGCTTCTTGCTTTTATTTTATTTTATTTTAAAGAAAATAGGACAAAACAAAACAAAACAGAATGAAAAAAGCGAAAGAAAACAGAATAGAGTCAAACATAATATAGCATTTCAAAGCAGAACACTGCAAGCTATACAGGTTTTCAAAACATAACAACAGGAGATTAACAATTTCAATACTCCACCAGGATTCAGATCACGGCTTTTTCTTACTCTAACTTACATTGGTTCCTCTTTTACTGCATTTTAACATTATAAGCCAGTGTTGCCTTGATTTTAACCCACATTTCTCTATTTCTAGAAGATTTTGATGTTGTTGGATTAATATTTTATTGAGTTTATTAATTCTCATTCTTTAGTGTTTATTAAAGTGACAAAACATTTCAGATCTGATAAGATAACTGCATCAGAAACATGATTACAAACACACATATGCACACATTGTTTCCATACATGCTCGAGGAGCACTTTCTGGAAAGTAAACCCCAGTGTGGTGATCCATTTATTTCAAGAATGTGCTTTATCTTTATAATGTGTCTTTTCAAGCTTTAGGGATACTTTAGCTTTAACTCTCCTTACTCCCAAATAAATGTGTTAATTTAAATTCTCAGGCACTGTCTCTCCATATCCATCTATGAAAATTTTATATACATAAACATTTCATAAGAACTCCCCATATTTGCCTTTAACAGTCATCTTAATGATTATTTTGATTTGCATTCCGCTGATCATTAAGGATTTTGTGCACCTTTTTCCTATATCTTTTGTTCATTTGTACTATATCTTTAGACAAATAACTATTCAGATACTTTGCCTTATTTTAAGCAGGTTATTAGTTGGTTGCACGAGTTCCTTGCATATTTTGAATTGTGACATCTCATCACAGTACTTTGTAAATATTTTGTCCCACTTCATAGATTGCCTTTTCATTTTGTTGATCATTTCCTTTGTTGTGAAGAATCGCTTTTAGCTTGATGTAGTCTCATTTACTTTTTATTTTGTTGCCTACATTTTCTTTTTTCAATGTATCCAAAAAATCATTGTCAAGAATAAGATAAAGGAACTTTTTCTGCATGTCGTACTCCAGAAATTTTATAGTTTTTTATCTGCAGTGTAAGGCTGTACTCTTCGTTTCATTACTTCTTTATTTGATGACAATGATCAAATTTCAGTTTTTTACTGCAGTTATCTTATTTTTCCAACATCGCTTATTTAAATTTTTTTTTCCTCTTCATGTATTCTCATGCTTGTGAACTACTGAGCATATATGCCTTGTCTCATTTCTGTGCTCTCTATTCTGTTGTATTAGTCTATATGCCTGTTTTATGCCAGTATGCAGTATTTTGACCAGGATGCTTTTGTAATACAGGATAAGGTGAACTCAGGGTGCATGTTGCCTCTAAGATATCAGTGCTCCCATATTCACTGTAATATTATCTATAATATTCAAAGTATGGAAACAACATATTTGTAAATGAATGAATATATGTATACAGTTTATGTGGCATGTGTATATACAAACAAAATGAAATACTATTCAGCCTCAAAAAGATGCTTACAACATTTGCAACAACAGAGATGAAAATGGAGGACATTATACCAAAAGAAGTAAATGAAGCACAGAAAGAAAGGGGAAGACTATGTGATTTCATTTATACATGGAATCTAAAAATAGCTAAATTCATAGAAGCAGAGACACAGCGGTGATTGCCAGCAAATGAGACATGAAGAAAATGGAGAGTTGTTTGCTAAAATTTATAAGATTTCAGTTATAAAAATGAATATATTTTGCTGATCTAATGCAAGCACGATTACTACAATTAATTATACTGGAATTTTTCTTCAAATTTGCTAATAGCCTAAATCTCAAGTGTCCTCACAAGAAACACACGCACATATATACACGATAACTATGTGAAGTGATGCATGTGACAATCAACTGCATTGTTATATGATTACATGTTACATATGCATTCCAAACCATCACATTGTACACACTGAGTATGTACAGGATAATTATGCTGATGGTCATCATATGAATTATAATGTTAGTTCAACAACTGGCCTGTTCCCTCCATAACTCCTAAATAATGTAATTCTCAGAACAATAGCCACTTAAATAATAGTGACTTTGTACAAATATATAAGTGCATATATTATATATATGTATGTAATTTAAGCGACCATACTTTAAAATCCTATTGCTTATAATATGAATATTAAGGTCACCCAAGTAGCCAATCATAATTTGTAGTCAAACGTAAGCATAGACGGAAAGGAATTGAGTAATACTGGCTGACCCTTTAAACTGAGGAAATCTGGAACACACCAAAAATATACTAATGCAGGAAGCAGCATTGGCTACTCTTTGGGCCGTACCTGATGAAGAATGTACAGTGGTCACTGCATTCACATCTGAGTCCACCATGAAGCCACAGCTGGATTCTTTCAAGGCCCCATGTACAGTCACAGGTGCGATGGCAGCATGACGCAGGGCTGCCTTCAGTGGTGCTATGTGGTTGTATTGGACTGAAGACAGACATCCAACAAAGCCCATGGTGTTTGCTTTAGAAATTTCAGAATCCAGTCCAACATTCTCTAAAATGTAAAAGACAATCAGAAGTCTCTCCTCA
The DNA here is from genome assembly GCA_004365215.1 of Cuniculus paca. NCBI lineage: Eukaryota > Metazoa > Chordata > Mammalia > Rodentia > Cuniculidae > Cuniculus > Cuniculus paca. The sequence goes on along the minus strand of RJWT010023944.1, from coordinate 5,440 downwards.
CAAAATGCTATATGTCCCATTTGAATATTGTATAAGATGACCAAAATTAACTTGTCATTCTCTGAATAAAGAAAACCCTGCCATTATTTCTTTTCACCTCCCCCTCCAACTTCATTCCATTGCAAGAATCAGTATATCAAACATACTTCGTAGAAAATTGGTAGTATCAGCTCTGCAATGAGATAAAACATATTCCAAACATCTACATTTCATGCACGTGTTTTATGAACTGCATAAAAAAGACAGTCAATCCGTTCCATATGTTAGATATTTGATAGAATTTGTATCGTTTTCTTCATCACCTTTTGCCTATGGATGCAGGTGATCAGTGCTCCTTACATTTCCCTTAAAAATGCAGAAACAGAAAAAAAAAAAAGAGGGGTAGGCAGGTTATGGGATTAGAAGTTGCAGTCATCCTCCCAGAGATTTATCATATTGTTGCTTTAAGATACCTGTATGGTTTGACCTGGTCAAAATTTCTCAGCGCTTTGGCTCTGTCCATGGTACTGACTGATGAGGGGGAAAAATTTTTTTTTTTGGTTTGTTCGTTTGTTTTGTTTTTAGATCATTTAACTTTCTAAAGAATAGTTTTAATCTTTATAAAAGATGAAGATGCAATTATTTGGGGTTCTCAAGATCGTATGTGTCATTTTCTTCAAGACTTGTGGTAATATTAGTTTGTGTTCTGTTTCTTTCTCTTAAAAATGGTTACTTGAATAAATTGTGACAAAGCAATTACATAAAACTGCAATACATAAGGAATCATTTTAAAGATATTATAGTTTTAACATGACTAGATGTCATGAATGGTTATTTTATTTAACAATCATTTTATTTCCTAGGAAGAAGGTCAGGGACTTTCCTATTTACCAGCACCCCTTATAATGTCATTTATATTCATAAGTGTCAGAATGCCTTCATTGATTTCTAAGCCTGTAGTCTGTTATTAGCATTAAGCAAAAAGTGTGAAGAGGATACAGTGAAAAATGAAAATTTTACATCTTTTAATAGTGCTTTCTCTAATTTTGCCCCATTTTACTCTGCTTTTCAACAATCATGTAAAATTAACCAATTTATATTTTCTTACACAAGAAGACAGTAACTGTGTGTTACTATAACCTTATTTGACTGCTATAACAAATTTCCACAAACTTAAAACAACTTATATCAAACCCTTTTAAACCTGAAAATATTCTCTTTAATTTCTGTAGGTTAAGATTGTGGTATAGTAGTTATGGGGTTAAAGATCAAGATTGTATGGCTCTGACATTGCTTTCCCATTTTTAGCTTCCACCAGTCACTTGGTTTCCATGCCTTAGCCTCCTTGGTCTGTTTTCAAGATCAGCAACTTTGCTTTTCTCTGTGCCTTTTTATCATAGTCGCACTTGCCTATAATTCTTTTCTTTTGATTCATTCATTTTTAAAGACCCTTGTCATTACAATGGATTTATCCTGATCATGGAATAAATCTCTATATTTTAGATACAGATTGGTAAGAATATTAATTTCATTTGCAACCTTAATTCCTTTCTGCCACATAGCCTAATACATTCACAGATCACAGGAAAGAGGATGAGGACATTTTATTCTGCTTACGAATCCTGTTAGAGATTCTTTAAGAACATTCTGAACAGTGTTAATGAAGATCCAAGAGAGATATGGTGTCACTTTTCTTCAGGTATAAGAGAACCCTGGAGTTTGACAAGAAACCATCAATTTCTAAATATTCAATAAATACCCTACGGTCACGTTATATATTTATTACTTACTAAGGAAAAGATCATATATGTTTGCTATTATGAGCTTGAAAACAGTGCTTTCTGAGATTTCTCACACAATGTTACATAATAGTCTTATAAGTAAAAAGCCATAATAGACTGGAGGCTATTAGCTCGTGTCTCTGGGAGTTAGTGTACCCAGATATGATACAGAATTATCAGTAGGTGCTGATTGGTAGCAAACAAATGGTATTATTTGAGATCAAAATACTTAGAGGAAGAAGCCAAAGACAGGAGAAAAGAGGCATCCTCTGCACAGATCTCTTGCACTGCAGGGATTCAGAGCAGTGGAAAGCGCCACACCACTGCGGCTGTGCCTAGAGGTTCTCCATCAAAAGTGTCAACTTGCATTCTGGGAACTGAGTTGGAAAGAAGCTGACATTGGTGCCAAGAACTCAGGAGGACATCACCATAGCGACTGTCATGAACACAAGCTCTAGGTTCAATTGTAGGTACCTGGAAAAGAGCTGGGTGAAATGCCGGAAAAATGACACTCTCTCCTTAAAGGAGCCAATGTGTTCTGTAAAGTCTTATCTCTTGAGAAAAATTTTGTTCTAGATGTATAATGAAAAGCGAGGCTTTGAGATGTTTCATAAAAGAAATAAAGAGAACAAAATGCCTAATGTGAGGGAAGAACTCTCACTATGAGGCCTCAGATCATGATTTCTTAGACTCTAACCTAAATGGAGAAGTTAAAAAATTATGATAATCTAAATAATTTTACTTCTTACAATAGTATTAACTAATATATGGTAAAATAACAATAAGTAAATAAAAAGGTAAATAAATAGTAAGCAAAAACATCAACATTCACTATTCAATGAATAGCAGCAATATGTCACTGGAGTTGATTTTTAAAGTATTTATTCTGTTTCTCTCTCAAGTTCTTTCAGGTGTTTGTTGCTATATTCCAAAATGTATAGATGAAGCAGTTCAGACTGGAGGAAGTTAAAGGACATTATGTGAGAGAGTTGAGATTTCAGTCTAACATTTTATGACCTTAAATTCCACACCCCTCATCTTAGCAATGCTGCCACCACAAAACATGAAAAATAACCTCAAAAATATTTCTAGAGTAGCCTCACATAAATTATCTAAAAGAAATAGTTTGCAAGACTAAGGAAAGCATAAGTTATTTTCGTTGAACATTCCACAAAATTCGCTGAACTCTACACTAAAGAATGTATTTCCCAATCCGTTTTCAAACCCAGTTAATTAAGTTTTCAAATTACGATTAAATTACATTCATAAGGAGACAAGTGAGGGAAATATTTTATCTGCTGACCCAGAGAATGAAAATCAAAAGAAAACTTAACAGTTAGTGTGTTTTCTGAGAGACTTAAAGAATGAAAATACAAAGATGCCACCACTGACAAATACCTGTATTCTCTTTTACACTCTTTTCAAGATACTCTGCTAATATATAACATTTCCAACCAAACGAGCATAATTCCAAGGTTTCTCCTAGTAACAAGTGTTGCTATTTTGAGAAACCACAGGCTTCTTACAAGAAAAAACTGCATCATTTCCAAATGTCTTATTTAAAATGGACTTAGTTTTTATCCCTCCAACACAGTTTAAATGCTACGGAAACAGTTTCTGATATCCTTTGCATTCCAGGTCCTTGTATTTAAAACCAGATGCACAAAACAACGTGCGATGTTGACAGGGTGCAGGAGGAAAGTCAGACCCTAAAACCATGTGCTTGTGATACAACTTCTGTCTCCCCATAGTTGAACAGCAAACATTGTCCCTGCCACATGAGTTGTATTGAAATACATATAAGAAGACTATAATTCTTAGTTTTGTGCCCAAACATGTTAGTGATGCTGTTTTTCATTAATTATATATAGCTTTTGTCTAGATGCCCCTCAAAGTCTTGTATGGTCATACATGGTACTTCTCAGGGGTGGCTGGATCTAGGATGTGTGATGCTTGGATCTAGAGTGTGTTGTGCTGGGATTAAAGTTGTGATTCTGGAATTGATTCATGGTGTGATCCTAGGTTTAAGTCTGCCTTGCCCTGGGTGTGAGCACTCTCTTCCTTGATTGCTGCTATTGTTACTGCTTGTCACTTCCTGCTGCTGTGTCCTTACTTGGCTACCTTCTGCCCACCATGAACTGTTTCCTGTTTATCCTCTGCGATGCCCCTTTACCATGTCATCTGGCTTTGGAGTCAGCAAAATACCATCTAAAACCTCTACAAACTGTGAGCTGAAATAAACCTTTTCTCCTTTAATTTGGGTGCCAAGTATTTTGCCTCAGCAAAGAGAAAAGCAAATATGTAAAATACAACATGCATTGTGGGATGCTAAGTCAATCTATTTAACATATAATCTCGCATGCTTACCATTTTTTTGTGATGAAAACACTTAAAACATTCTCTTAGTAATTAGAAAATATGTAGCATATCTTCTTAATTGTGTCACAAAGATAGATAATACAGCATTCAGGAGGCTGAGACAGGAGGATCATTGTGAGTTTGAGTCTAGCCTGGGCTACAAAGTGAGCTCAAGGCCAGCCTAAACGGCATAGTGAGACCCTGCCTCAAAAAGACAAGGGCCAGGGATTTAGCTCAGTGACCTAAGTGCGTGCCTGGCAAGTGCAAGGTTGTGAGTTTGATCCCTGGTGCCGCAAAAAAAAAAAAGACAGATAATAGATTTATTGATCCAGTTCTTGCTTATTTAACTGAAATTTTGTATACTTTGGCCATCTCCATAATAAATGCATGTTATAGGAAGTAGTACTAGTAGTAGTTTTAGTAATAATACTTTTTATCCCTATAATTTATCAGTTCCAATATGAATGCTGCTCTGCTGCTGTGGTGCTTCCTTACCAACTTTCGCATCATACTGACTTAAAATTGAACAAATGTAGAGCTCAAATTTTAGTTGATCATTTAATCTATAGAGTTACTATAGAAATACTACAGGATAACATCTTTGATTATTTTAAAACCTGACTTTTTGCACTAATTTGCAAATACTGTCATTTCTTCAAAGTCAAGCTGCATTCCTCTACTACGCCTGGTGAATTTGCCATGCAAAGGAAAGCTGTACAGAACCAATTTTAGTCCCAGAATGCACAGCACTTGACATAGTTGCAGTTGTTTGACACCAAGAGAAGATTAGAGCAAATCCAGGCTAATTTTATGCAGGCAGGTTTTTGGGTTTTCTTTTTTAACAGTAAAAAAAATGGAATCAACAATTTGTTAACAAACGGACATTTTCTTAGGTTGTAAAATGGCATTTGCTATATGTCAAAGGTCATTTTTAACATTTGAACCCTGAAGTGTCACAAAACAAGCCATGCACACAAATGACCTGGACCTACAAGAGTAAAGCACTTCACCAAAACAAAATGTAAACAAGCAGTACCAATGTTAACGGAAAACATGAGGAGCATGTATGAGTGAAGTTTTCTCTTTAGAGTTCATTGTGGCTTTCAGGGAAGAGGCAAAGTGTCTGAGAACTTACGTACTGGAAGTGTCTAAAGTCTCTCATTAAATCTTTAAATTTGGAAAGTTATTGAATTAAACACGTGTACACACACACACACACACACACACACACACAAAGTATTTGCTTAATGCAGCTATGCTTTTTGTGATAAGCTCATTTGTGCAGTGTCCTATGCAAAAATCACATTATCATGAAATGAAAA
>RJWT010023943.1:0-16580 GCA_004365215.1 Cuniculus paca | reverse complement strand
CTTAATACCCCATTGTCTCAAAAAAATAGATCAAGCAGACAAAAAGTCAAAAAAGAAATGTCAGAACTGAACCAAACTTGTGAACAAATGGATTTAGCAGATGTATACCCAGTCCAAAAGTGAACATCTGAGATGAATACAAACTTCTCAGATGAAATACTAGTAACAAATAAATACATGAAAAAAGTGTTCAATATCACTGGTCATTCAAAAGATTCAGATTAAAGCAAGGCTTAGATTTCATCTCACTCTAGAAGGAATGGCTGTTATCAAGATATCAATTAACAAATACTGGTGGGGATCTGGTGAAAATGAAGCCTTTCTCCACTATTGATGAGATATGTAGACTGCTACTATCACTGTGAAAATCTGCATGGAGATTTCTGAAAAACCTAAAAGTAGAAGTCCCATTTGACTCAGTCATCCTCCTTGTTGGTATCTTCCCAAAAGAAGCATAAACAACATACCACAGTTACACATGCACACCCATGTTTATAGCAGCACAGTTTGCAATATCTAAATTTAAGGAACAACCCCAATGTTCATCAACAGATGAATGGGTAAAGAAGATGTGCTTTTTATGCAATGGAGTACTTCTCTTTCATACATAACGATAAACTTGAGGCATTTCTAGCTAAATAGAAGCACCTTGAGACCTTACTTTTAAGTAAAATAAGTTGAACATACATGTAAATATTACATTGTCTCTCTGATGTGAGAAACTAAAAGTGTAAATAAGAATTCAAATGTATAATAGATATTTTGAAACAGGAAAGAAATTTTTCAAAAGTAAAGAGGAATGGGGTAGGTAAAAAAAATGAGAAAAAGGATAAGGTGTAAAAAATTGTAAATGAGGGGAAGAGGGGTTGAATGGAGGGTAAGAGTGGAAAAAAACAGGAGTCAGGATATATCATGTACAGAAACAAATTCTCTATGATGAATGTAATCTTTATGTGTATCTAAATTGCATCAGTAATAATAATAGAATAAATACAGTAAAAATTTGATAATACATTCATCAAAAGAAATCATGTGTAACCAGTGGTTGGTAAAAAATGCTTGAATGAGTGACTTTGTTTAGGTTAATATGTTTTATGCAAACCTACTACCAGTTGATCTCTGTGTAGAACATTACAAGGGAAGATACATTTGTCTTTTTTCTATTACTATGACAAAATACCTGAGGCTAGATTCTCAATAAGAAAAGGAAATTTATTTAGTTCATTTGTGCAGATTCAAGACCATGGTACTGGCATCATTTCTGCCCTTGTCAAAGCCTCATGACAGGGATTGTGCAAAAGAAGGAGATGATTTGGTGAGATAGGAAGCCAGAGTAAGATTGAGGTTCTATAAGAACTGTATGAATCCTGTCCAATATTCTCCCAATGATCCATTGACCCCCTTCTAGGTCCCACATATTAAAAGTCACACAAGGTTTCAACACTGTTATATGAGGACCAAGCTTCTAAAACACAAAAACTTGGAAGATGCATGTAACGTATATCTAAACCATAGCATAAAGTGAAACTTCAGTTCTTTCCTCAACTTTCTCACAATAGAATGGGATAAGCATAATATGAAGGCAGAAACAGTTGTAGTCAATGGTAATCTGAAGCTGCCTGGTCCACAAGAGTTTTGTTTAAAGCTACATGCAGAGTGCATGAAATTATTTTTCCTTTTGAAAACACATTAAAATTGTTATTATGTTATTTTAAGCCACAAATTTAGATAGCTAAGTATGTTTACCCTGTTTCAGGAAAAATAGAAAGTGCTTGATATCATTTATCTTCAAAGTTTAGGGTCTGAGTTTGTGGAAATTAGAAAAATTGTCTTCCATTTGTAGTTCTACCCTTTACTCTGTATCACAATATCATCCAAATGAAATAAAATGGAAGTCACAAAAGTAGGTGACACATGTAATTTCAAATTTTGTAGTAGCTACAATAAAATAAATGGAAAGAATAGGAGAAAATACTTTTAGCAATATTTTATTTAACTTGGTATATAAAAGATATTATTTCAACATATACTGTTCAAATTTGATAATTTGTCCATGTTGTCTGAATGAAATGAATATTATACATATATATGATATATATAATATATATATTATATAATCTATATATAATATATATATTACATCACTTCAGACTAACTACATTCAAGTGCTCAAAAGTCACGTGTAGCTGCCATGCTATACAATACAGATCAAGTAAGAAGTGGAAACAAAACTCTATTTCTCTTGCCCTACACCATTTTCTACCCTATCAGAACCTATCTTCAACCTGTCTTCATAATGCAGGTTTTTCTTGTTGTTCAAGTAAGCCAGGAATAGAAGGTAGGACTGGGCGAACACAGATATGTAGAAAAAGACTCCATATTTCCTTAGAGGACCTCTCTCTGATTGCTCTTGCCAGATCACAAGGCCAAGAACAGTTGTTTCTGAATTGTGAGAAATGGGAAAAATTTTAACATATAGCATGCATAACTATTTTAAAATAATTATTTAGAGCACAGCTTTGGAGTAAACAAACCCAGGATTGAATGCTGGCTTTGTCATTCTCTAGCGTTATCACCTTAAGTGATTATATGAGCCTCAGTTTCTTTATGTGTAAAATAGAGACTATTATGACTATTTTGTAGGATTATTGTGAAAGAAAAAATTAACTGTAAATAAAATTGCATTATAGATGCACGATTTTGCAGTTAAATTTCCTACAACTGTTCTACAAAATCTTACATATATCTATAGATGTAAAATAGCTGGTGGAGAACACAGTACACAAGTGCTCAAAAATTTCTGCTGCTACTGTTGACAGTACTCAGAGAATTTGTTAACCAACAACACTTCATAAAATGTATAACATGGAGAATTATTCAAGCTAAGAGCATAATTCTTTCAATAATTATTTCTAAAATCATGTCCCAATAAAAATAAAGTTCTACGTTTAGATGTAGTTTATGTTAAAATCTTATCATTTTAATTTCGTGTCAGACAATCCTTTCAATTACGCAAAACCTTTAATTTCAGTTTTTAATTTTAAAGGTAGTTGTCATAGTAACTTCCATATGCTGCTGAAAATGGTACCAAAGAGAAATGCAAACATTTCCAAAGAATTTTTCAATATGTTGCAAAAATATTATACAATATTTAGCAGAAATGCTCTAAGTCATAGTGAGAGAAAACTCTTCATAGAGAACTAAAATTTGACCTAGCCAGAAATTTTAAGTGGGAAAAAATGTGTGTGTGTGTGTGTGTGTGTGTGTGTGTGTGTGTAGTGTGGTGGATCGTGGAGAAGAAGGCATTGTTAACAAGTTTTTCTTTAAAAATAAAAGAATAATTGGGAGCAAGCAATAATTGTTTCAATAAATCAGACACAAATGATAAAATGAACCAACAGAATGAGACTGGGAACAATTTCTTCTGTATTGTCAGATTAGAACTTGCTCAGCTATTACCATCTGGTGACTATAACACTGAGTTCTGGTTATTTTATAGCAAAACATTTGCTCTGGGGAAAGGTTTCAGCCCTATGGTCTGGGGACTGAGGCAAGGTTAAACAGGCTGGAAGTAACTGCTCATAAGCAAAGTTCAGATTTATGTGAGGAACAGGGCAGAATTTCAGCTCTTTGTTGGGCAGAATAACCTGTGATTTGCAGACGTGTGTGGCAGAAAAGTTATTCTCAGTGTAAAGGTTGTCTTATTCCATTTTGTGCTGAAACAGAATACCTGAAACTGAGAAATTTATACAGAACAGAAATTTATTTTTCACAGTGGAGGAGACTTTCCAGGCTATGACTGAAAGTCACCATCTGATGAGGATGTAATCAGATCAAAGTGATTAACCTATTAGAAACCCGAGCATTCATAGAGCCTGTGGAGTACTACATTTATTATGTTTCTCCAGGAATGGGAGAAGGTATTTTTGTTTTCCAAACTTACGAGACCATATTGCCCCCATTTCTCAGAGCATTTCAAAAAGCCAACTAGGGCTCCATGGACCCGCCTTGAGATTTATGATTGCAGTCAGTGAAAACGGACAACAGACTATGGTCTGCCTTCTAAAAAATGATTTGTTCTTTTCCTTTATCACCTTGTATACCAGTATACATCTGACATATATGAGGTTATTATTATAAGTTTATTATGTGATTTCCATGTAACAAATTACCTTAAAATTTAGCATCTTAGCAACAAAATCTATCTCACAGTTCTGTGGATCAGAAATCTGGGCACAGTTTGGTAGCTGTTTCTGACTCAATGTCTTTCAAGAGATTTCATCAAGTTATCAGTGGAGCTGCAGTCACATCTGAATTCTCATGTGGGATGAGGCACTTTGTGTTGCTTTAGCTCATTCATTCGGTGTTGGGAGACTTTGTTCAATCGCATATGAACCTCTCCTGCAACTGTTTTCATGACTAGTAACTGAAGAGACTGTAAAAGAGGACACACTTATGAATTTTCTATTCATCAGAACAAAGGCAATAAAGGCATTAACACCAGGAAATGAAGACCACTGGGGACCACTTATCTCACAAAATGCCTAACAAATATTCACCAATACTTTCAGATTACTACAATTGTAGTTAGTAATTATGTCAAGCTCCTTACTAACACTATATACATTTTCTCTGAACCTCCCAATGATGTTACAAAATTACTACCCTTGTTTTCGGAAAGCAAAAATGAGGACCTGAGAATTTAAGTAAGTTTTCAATGATCACATACCTTATAAGTAAAAGAACAAATATTAAATACCCTCTTTGACTAGTCCAGTGACTTTTCAACCATGAGTCTACTTATTGGGGCATATCTATGCCAATGAATGCTTTATTCTACATATATAATGCAATGTTGTACCAGTCAAACACTAAAGAGTCAATAAAATCATGAAAACTGAAATTAATATATTTTTACAAATATAAATGTACTATTTCTATTATTCTGTACACAGAGAATCTTGCCTGGAGACAAAAAATTCATTACTGATAATGCTTTAATAAAGAGACACTTCAATTCTAATCTTAAAATGATGTAGAGTAAATTAGAATTTATTCCAAATAAAGAAAAATTTTAGTTAGAACAGAACATAACAACTGGAAGGAAACGACTGAAGATTCTGCTGTTTTTAAGAGTTTGCATCTATGTAGCTCAGTTCAAGCACATGGGGTAGCAGATGATCAGAATTCCTATCAATATTCTTAGTCAGAGAACCAAAGGCTCAATTTCCACTGGAGTCAGTATACAGCAGAAAAGTAGTTTTTTGTATATCCTATTAGGCTTTGTCTGTACTATGCCTGATTGAAAAGTATAGATACAAATAAATACTCTCCATGAACCGAGAATGAGTCAAAAATATTAGAGAAATGTGTTTTTCTAGCTTCTCAATTGGATTTTTTCAAGATTGAAATCACATTCCAGAATAATGAGATCATTGACTTCTAGGAAAAATATGTCTCCTAGCTTTCTAGATTACAGGTGTGCTATACAAATCTAAATTAGCTCAAAGTGTTCCCAAATAATGCAGAGTTGGGATGGTGTAGGAATGAAAAGGCAGAGCACAGAACATTGTAGGGCACTGAAAATGCTACATGCTGTGCTGACAAATAAATTCAATTATATATTTCTCCAGATTCATAGAATGAACAAGTCCAAAAGTGAACCATATTGTAAACTATGAACTCTGGGCGATTATGTTATTAAAGTTCACCAATTTTTACAAATGTACCACTCTAGTGGGGAATTCTGACAATGAGGGATATTACACATGTGTCAGAGAATATATTTATATCTTCCTCTGTTTTGCTGTTAGCCTAACACAATTCTTTAAAAAAGTCTTTCAAATAATAATAATAACAATAATGTAGACTGATAACTTAAGTAGAAATATTGTAGGCAGTCAGAGAGAGTCAATACAAAAGAGGAAAACACATTACAATTGTGGACAGAGGTATACCTGTTGGAGGTCAAGCCTCAAGATAATGACAGAATGACCAGAACTACATTCTTCCCCAAGGGATAAGATAAATGGTAATACCTGGTTCAATAAAGCATAGATAGACATCAATCTTCTCAGTGGTGATCAAGGCACTTGATCTCATCCCTACCTGAAAAGTTCTTTGTTCCTTCCATGTATCCTTACTATGTGACTTGCCTCCCCATTGGATCAATATTACCCAAGTAGTTATCCTGATAATCTTATTGGTTGATCATAACTTCAGCTCACATTGTACTGACCTTGTGATTTTGCACTATAAAACTTCTTCTGTGAAGTGAGCTCATTGGCAACCTGCTCAGGACCCCTCCTATCTCTCAAGAACTGTGTCTGTCTTTCAATAAATATTTCCTACTCCTAACCTCCATTGTTTCTTACAATTTATTCACTGATTTTGGGGAACAGAACTTGGCATATCTGATAGCTAGCAATGTTATTATATCTTCCTTACATCATTTGGAGGTCTTATATCAATAGTAATAACCAGGGAACAACATGTCAAGAGGTGAAGTTATTTCACTGTTTATTTTAAAAATCCAAATTTGACACAACTAAATTTATATTACCTCATTTTAATATGTCATAAAAGATATTAAGTGCTATTGTAAAACATCTCATATTTTAGGAAAGGCCAAAGAAAAACTGGGAAATGGGTTAATCTTGCCTTCTTTATCTATGATGCCTATGCTTGCCTTTCACCCCTCTCATTCTTAACAACTGGTGCCTCAGGAGATTACATTATGTTCTCAGTTCTTTCTTCACTCAACAAAAACTGATTTACTGTACTCTGAAATCTCAGATTTACTCTCTCCTACAATGTTTAGGAGCTCTTTTAAACAGAGATATTCTCAATTGATTATAGTAGAATACTTCTTTTTTTTTTTACTATCAGCACAATTTGTTGAGAAATACACTTGAGTTATTTTATAATTGATTAATGTGATGTATAGGAAAATTACAGAAACCTACCTAAAGTCTTCCCTCAGAACATAGGTGAAAGCCAATAATAGGATTCTAAAACTTGCATCTGAGAATGAGGTACATAGGCAGAGTAGTAAGTTAGAAGCCAAAGTTTTTATCAGAATTTAAAGTAAGTTTTCATATTGTCTTTTGTTCAACAAAATAATTTCTATCAGCTGTCACTCTGACAGTATCACATTCATTGAAATTACATTATAAAAACAATTTTTATTGGAGGGAAAGAGCTAGGAGTCAAAAATATTTATTTTCAATGGTAACATTATTTCACCTGGAGAAATTTTTTAAAATGTTTTTGGACTAGAAAAATACATGGCTGTTGCAAGGTAAAGATATTATTTTGATGAAATTTGACAAGACTAAACCTAATTTAGCATTAAAGTCTAGAATATGGCAAAATACATTGCTTTTCTAAAACAGCAAAATGAACTGCACCATAGAACTCAACCTCTTGTGTAAATTAAAGAAAACGTTTTGAAGTAAGCATCACTCAAAAGCAAAGCAGTTGTGGCACAGGATATCACATGCATACCGCACCAGGTGACCCTGGGCATTCAATGTCTTAATTCAATATCTTAATTTTTTTCTTTTCTCTGCATTTGAAAGAGGGCTTTGAAAATCTCAGTACTGTCCTTTGGAATAATCTCTCTACTGGAGATACAGAAGTTCCTTCCTTCCCAGGATTAGTGGAAATTTAATAATTCTCCAGATATTAAAGAACAATGAAAGTAATGGATGGTAGTAACTGAAGATATCATTGGATGGGTTTGCCAACTCTTGAAAGGCAGCTATCTGTAGGAAGAAATAGCTGTTTTCAGTCTACATGGAGATAATGTGCCTGAACCACTTCCAGTACAATACTCCTGGTGTTGCCAGCACTTCAGTGTCACAATTATGGCTAGAAAAAGAAGACTCAAGCATCAGTAACCTGCAGAATCAAAATAAGAAATGCGCTTTTTAAAAATTAACTTTATTGGTACAACTGAGGTATACATAAGCAAAGAAATTTCTACCTGCACGTTATATATCTCAGTTCCTTTCTTTACCATTCCCTTCCCCTCTATTCAGTCCCTCCTCCCCTCATTTACAAAGCTTTGTTCATATTTTATCCTTTTTTTCTCATTTTTTCTTTTCCCTTCCACCCTATCCCAGCTCCCTTTTCCTTTTGAACAATAACTTCCTATTTTACAGTATCTATTATATATCTTGTTTCTTATGTTCACTTTCAGTTTCTCATACTAGAGAGACAACACAATATTTACAAACATGTGTCTGATTTAATTCACTTAAGAGTATGATCTCAAGGTTCATCAATTTAGTTACAAATGTCAAAAGTTTATCCTTCTTTATGGCTATGTAGTACTCTACTGTATAAAAAATACACACATGTTTTTATCTACTCATTGGTTAATGGACATTTAGGTTGTTTCCAAACTATTACAAACTATGCTGTTATAGACATGGTTGCACATGCAAAATGTTGTCCCAGACTTTGAGCCCACCAGCAACAAATCCAGGGTACAATGAGATAAAGAAGATCAGAAGCTATCCACCTGAATTCACTGGAATGACAGTCGAAGACATAAAAAAATATACATGAGGCTATAGAGGATATCAAAACAGAAATAATCTCACAGATAAAAAGATATTATGACCATATTGAAGGACTTGCTCAGCAAATCTAGAGTAGACATACTTAAAAAAAACTAGAGGCACTTAGAAAAATAATGGAAACCATGAATGTCCAACATAGGAAAGAAATAGAATCCGTGAAACAAATTCCAATAAATATCTAGGAAATTTAAAATTCCATTGAAAATTTGCAACACCAAATGAAAGACAGCTGATAGCAAGATATATTATAGTAGCCATTTTGGATTTACTATTGTCTTGTTTTGAAGTCCTTTATGCATCCATTGTTTTGTTTTTATTGTTTCTATTCTATCCTGTTCTGTTTGATTTTCATTATGTCCAAAGGTATCTGCAACTATTTTGAAGACAACAAAAGGCAGTTTGGTAACTATTGTTGATCTCATAATGTTTTGAAGTCCTGTATCACTTACACTTGTTTGTTTTTCATTGGTTTTATTCTGTTTCATTGTCCTTGGTTGTATCCTCTTTAAAATTAAAATTTAAAAAAATGAAAGAAAGTAAAGATAAAATATCGGACCTAGAAGACAGGATCACAGTTAGTGATCATGAAAAGAAATATCTCTTAAAAATAGCAAGGAACCATGAAAAAAATGATCCAACAACTGCAAGACAGTGCAAGCAGAACAATGTAAGACTAGAGTCAATGAAAATGCATGAGTTAGCACAAACAACATAAAAACTTGTTTCAAGAAGTAATAGCAGAAAACTTCCCAAGCATGGAAAAAAATTGACATGCAGATAAGTGAGACTCACAAATATCAATTAGTCAGACCCAAATTAAATCTACACCAAGGCATATAATAATTAAGATTCCACAAATTCAGGAACGCTTTTGATGGTCCAGGACATGGAGGGACTGATTGTCTTTCCTCAAATATTTCAGACCTCATAACATGACAGAGCAGAAGGAGTTTCTGACTGTAATACCATAGAGATCCACAAGTAACAGCAGCAGATGTGATGGGATTTCCCAACTGTGTGTAGAAGTTGAATAGATCTCATCTTCATAAATGTAATATTCTATAGGGTTTTTATTCATTCAAAGATATATTGACAACACATGCACAAAAAAGGAAGACAATAGATCTGATAAAAAACTGTTTTACCAAAGCTTTGGTTTAATTTTACTTGTAAAATAAAAAAAATCACTGTACTTTAACCTCATACTTGCACAACAATTAACACTATTATAAATACAGCATTGCTTATATCTGTATTTCACTACCTGCTGTGTATTCTCCAGTGTAATCACTTAACAAGCTGGTATAGTCCATGTGTGACACGTTTCCTAATTCAATTATCACAGTTTAGTGTACATGCATTATTAAATTGCCTGTCAATGCTCTCCAGTCAAATACCATCAGGAATACACTCATAGTCAAACAAGTTGAGTTTATTACTTCTTGTAGTGAGAGAAAATGTACACCACTGAACCACAGGGAATCTCAGGAAAAGGGTATTAGAATTTACAGTTCAGGGTTGTATTAAGTATTTTAGGGAAAATTCAATGATATAGGATTTTACTCTGGGTTATGCTTTCAGGAAGTGGGTAATTTAGTTATTTATTCTAATCAATCCTATTGAGAAGGGAAGACTTGACCAAGGCAAATCTGTAATTGGTTTAAAAAAGAAAGGCATCCATCACTCCAAAGATTGCTGGCAGCACTAGAAGGTAGGCAGAATCACAGGTTTCAGGGGAACTTAGTCCTGCAAACATCTTCATTTCAAATATCTAGCTTCTAGAACTATGCAACAACAAATTGCTGCTACCTTAGGCCATCCAATCTATGGTACTTTATTATAGCAGTCATAGGAAATTAATACAAGTCAGCTGGAGTAACTCCTGACAATAATATATTTTATTGGTTGAGATAATATATTCTGGAGTTAATGTGATTCTAGTTACCCTGAAGGACCAGAACTAGTAATGATTCAATTCTAAAATTTTGGAGAAAACTGACATTTTGGGCTATTGTAAAGACAGTCTAGGTTGAGGTTCCTTATGTCCTTACAAATCATTTCTGCAAAAAATTGCAAGGCTAAAATCAGAAAATCTCCAGAAGGACTGGCTGTTTTCATCATTGGTTATTGAAATTTGGGGATATCAAGGATAGTCCTGGACCCCGCCTCCCATCTCTTCCACGTAAAATGTGGTTTCTTCTGTTTCTTCAGAAAGGTGGCAGCTGTATCTTCAGTGACGAGAGCAACAGAGGGTACCACAGTTGAAAGCCTGGCCATACCTCCTGTCAGGGTGGCCAGAGAGGGGCTGCAATGTAACCTGGAAAGATATTGAGGCAAGTTATACCCAGGGGCCTCACAGAACTGGGAGAGGTGGGCAGGAAAGAAGCAAGAGTAATGAGCATGGCAGTCATCAGCCAAACCAGGTCTTGCTACAGCATCACGGGAAAAAGGGGAGAAGTAGGCATTCCTCATCTGTCTCAATGTCAGAAGACAGAGCTAGAAACAAAATTCTCTCTCTCCTCTCCTCTCCTCTCCTCTCTTTCTCCTATTCCACCTGCATGCTGTATGTACACCCAGACTCCTCAATAACCCATCAGGTCTCTTTACAGAGAAACATAAAGAGCACTACTTAATTTAAATGAGCCTGCATCAAGTTTATCTCACTGCAGATCCTGTTTTCAATTTTAATTTTAATTTTATGCCTATATTACTACCCTAGGGCTCCTTCCTCTCCCCTTTGCTTATACTTTTACTTTCATTCCAACATCAGTTACTTTTCCCCATGACTGAAGTTTTCAAGTAAGGTGTCTGCTCTCAATAACACCAGGTTTCACAGGAAGCAGGGTGTATGATCATTATATAGGTTCTAGATGAAGAAAATGAGACTTACAGTGTTAAGTGACCAGGATAAAGTAATAACATTTAAAAGAAGGTAACTTACACTTATATCCAGATTTCCTGACTGAAATCCAAGCCACATTCCAGCACTTGCCAAACCTCCCTAAAGGATCTTTCCTTTGCCTGCATTGAATCTTGCCCAAGAACAGCCAGCT
The DNA here is from genome assembly GCA_004365215.1 of Cuniculus paca. Lineage (NCBI taxonomy): Eukaryota > Metazoa > Chordata > Mammalia > Rodentia > Cuniculidae > Cuniculus > Cuniculus paca. Next base: position 4,939 of record RJWT010023943.1, on the reverse strand, counting down.
TCAGTAATTTGCTTCCAAGCTTTGGCCTTTCTAAATTGTCCTTCTTCACAAATAACCAATTCTTAAATTTCATATACTGAAAACAACATGATAGGACTAATGTAAATTGAATTCATCTATTATGATATCTACATTTTTGACACAAATGTATATATGTTCACAAATATTTATATCCATAAATACTTTGGAACACTGGAGATCTAGTAATAATTTAATTATCCATATGAGATTGGGTTAAGTAAATCACTGACTTTATGCTTTCATTATAATCAACCACTCAGTTTATTTAACATGTTGTAGTGGATAACTAGCTACTCTTTTAATTTTTCTAATGTTATTATCCTCTTTCTTTTGGTAAAACTGACAGACATATGACTGGCGCTAGGCTACTTATTAATGTATAATTGTTAGTTTAGTTTAAAGATTAATTTGAAATTCACAAATCACAATTTCCCATAGCAATTAAGATTTTTGGAAACAAGATGGAGAAATCTATTTTATCTTTGACTGAAAACTTATATGACCCTGAAGCAGCTGGCAACAAGATCTCCTGCCCCATGGGGAAAGTTACCCTTGAGAATTAAACCAGCATATCTAGTGAAAGATATAGAAGGAGCTTTCTGATAGTGTTGGAATCTGGTTTCAGTCAAGACTTTCCCATCTTGAAACTTGAGTGCTTGATTCTTTCCTGAATTATATTAACAATTCAGTGAATGCATTAGTTTTCTATTGCTGCTGATGCAAATAATCACAAACTTAGTGGTTTAAAACACAAATTAATTATTTCACAAGTTTAGAGGTCAGAAGCCCAAAGTAAGCATTATTGGCATCAGCAAGGTTGTATTCTTCTAACTGAAGGCTTTTCCAGTTAAACAAGACATCTTCTAGTCTCTTCCAGGGAGACTGCTCACATTTGCTGACTCATAGCCACTTTCTGTCTTCAAAGCTGGCTGTGGTTGATAATGTCTTTCTCATTATTCTCTTTCTGGTTCTGATGCTTCTTACCCCATTTTCTCCATGCAAGAACTTTTCTAATTTCATTGGCTTCACTTTGATGTCAAAGGTAATCTTAAATTCATCTCCTTGGCAACCTTAGTTCCAAATGCAACCCGAATTCCCCTTTGCCATGTGGTATAACATTCATAAGATGAGGGAATGATGATGTTGATATCAGGCAGCTATTATTCTACCTATCATAATTTCCAATAAAATCCTCTTTTCTATAATTTGTTTACTGGTTTTTTTATTTTCAACCAAGAGATATGAAAAATCCTTGTCATATTATCTTGTGCCTTCTTGGTAATCCCTTGATTACAGAGCTCCTTTTGGTCTAATTTGAAAATGACTACTGATCTTTCAAAAACCTGCTCAACTTTGGTTTCTTTCTGTGTGTATTGCTTTAATTCACTTCTTCTCTCACTCACACATGTTTACACCCACCAAGCTCTAGCAAAATTATTTCCTTACATCTCTGCAAGTGTGTCAGCAGCATATTTCTGTCATTTTGAGCAGGAACTATGAATTATATATCACTGAGTCTTCAGCATCTAATATACAATAACTTATTTGGTCCTTAATAATATTTGTTGAATGAGTAAATTGTCTATGGTATGTTACCTCTTTCAGTGACTTTAGGGCAAGCACCTTTCTTATTTGATGAGAAATATAAAATAGTTCTAATATTAGACATCAAATTTTCAAATATTTTGTTTTACTTAGATAAATATTGTATATATTAGGTAAACAATCATTTTCCCATTCAGATTATGCCTTAATGCACAATGAAATTAGTTTGTCTTAGGTGGATGACTGTTACTGATCAAACAGCAACTGACTAATTTAATATACTCACTTAATTGATTAAAATAACTAGACAGTATACAGGGTTGCTAGGGCAACCGCATCAGGCCATTTGATGATCAATTCTTATTTAGTAACTGACCATTATGGTGACTGACAAAACCAAGCTGGCAAACACAGAAACTAACTGATTATGTTGAGAGGCAAGAATGAAGGTCAACTCTTTTCTATCCTTGAATCAGTGCTGGGAGAACAAAATGTCTCATAATGAGAAGAATAGAAACATATTCATAAACAAATGCAAATGGATAAGCATATTCTGGGTGTGTCTGGCTAAAACAAAAGTGAATCATTTCCTAAAGAATAGAAAAAAAAAAAACCCCTGGACACATCAGGGATAAACCCTAGTTGTAGATAACCCTAGTTGTAGATAACCCTAGTTTGTGATAAATTGAAATTAGTTTAATGCAATTTATCATGAATAAGTGGAATAAATACTATAATTTCAAATATATATTTTTATAGACATTTTTATAGACAAATATATATATTTTATAGACATTTTCAAAAATGTCTATTTCAATCTTTTATGGTGGGTGCCCTACTTAGTTTTAGCTTTGACAAAAATCACAATAGTAGCTTCAGGGCTATAAAACTTAGGTCTTTTGTGACAGAGTGAGTGATGTTTGAAAGGCAACTTCTGACAAATAGCATCTTTGCAAGGATTTAACACTCAGTGATCTGTCATGCCACCAACAAATAAGTCTCTGCCTTTTGGATGATTTATATTTTAGAAGTATCCTGGGTAAAATATGGTATCTATTTTGCTGGGAGACAAAACTATCTCACTCTGAAGGAAACTGCCCAAGGACGTCCAGTTATTGGCTACAGATTATCACATGTGCCTGGGAGTCCACAAACCAAAGCAGAAATGATAGAAATCCAGTTCCTCCTGGCACACAGATATGGATGCCATGACCTTCAATAAATGTCTGTGTCAGAGATTGTCTATTTAAGTATGCCTTTGCCAACTAATTCTTTTAGAGATTAGTTGAGATGGAAATAATAGGGAAGAAAAATATTCAATCATGTTAGTATATTACTTATCTTAAAAACCGATGTATGGTAGTGTGGTACACACCTTAAACATGGAATTTCTCAAGTAATAAGTTTGGGCGTTCTAGCACTGTTACATATAGGACATTTTATGTTACCCTGTGCTGCAAATATCTCAGTGGAAATACTGTACCAGCACATCAGAGGATGAGATATTCAATTCGAAATTATGTTAAAATGGACAAATAATGCTGCTGTGTTGAACTACTCTAAGAATGTTGTTAACAATGTTTCCTACATAAATGACAACTTGTAGTGGTTGACTGATGGTGTCAACTTGAGACATTTAGAAGATTAACTAAATTGGCTTAGCAATTCTACACCCTAGGGTGTAGAAGACCCACCCTAGGGTGCTCATCACCTGGAAGGTATAAAAGGGAACGAGGAAGGATGAATAAATATCATTCCTTTGGAGAAGCTCCAGTCTTTGCCTTCAGCTTGGACGTCATCTCCTGGCTTCCAGTGTAGACTTTTCAGCTTTCTGGCATTGACTCTTCAGCCTATCAGCATAGACCTTTTCAGCTTCCTGTCATAGACCCATTGGCCTGCTGGTGCAGACTCTCATGGGACACTGCAGTGAACTTCAGACCTTGGACTGAATCCTTCAGCCTCTGGCGTGCAGACACCCTCTGCACGCTTCCTCATTGGACTCTGTGGCTGACCATCCTAAGTCAACCTCGTAATTACTTATACATTCATATACCTCCTGTTATATCTGTTTTCTCTAGTAAAACTCTGACTAATACAACAACTCTTCAAATTACAGTGTATACAACCTGCATAGGTGACCTGGTGTTTACCAAAATGAATTATAACATTGTTTGAAATACAAAAAGACTAACATCTAAATAACTTCAAATGAGAGATCACTAATAAAGATTTCAAGCATAAACCTGATTCATTTGTAGGAAAATCAATGCACCTCAACATCATAATCTTAACGGAAATAAATCAGACACATGAGCTTAAATATTACATGGTTTCTCTTATATGATAAACACAAAATATAAAAAGCAAAATAAAATATAGTTAATAGGAAGTAGGGAGATAGTCGGGATCAAGAGATGGAGCAGGAGAGGGAGCAGAGAAAAAGCAGGTTAAAATAAATTGAAATATGTTATGTACATCTACTAACTCCACACAATGAAAGTAATCATAATGTAACAGAAAATTCCCTCGCCCCAGCCAATTTACATCAGTTCATTAGTTGCCCCAGTAATAGATCCTGTTGCAGTTTTAGTTGCTTCTGTCTCCTTGAAATGGCTGGTTACTGTGATACATAGCTGGTCATTATGATGCATATTATAAGAACCAGTCAAAGACAGCCAAGCACTGTACCTCTGTACTTTCCCTTTGCAATCCCATAAAAATCTCCTTCCCTGAACCATCAAGGCCTGATATTTTGGGAATGATCCTGATCGGTACCCATCAATGTAAAATAAATCTGCCTCCAAATCCTGGGTGTTGTTTCAGTGATTCTGTTTGCCTTAGCATCTGTTTCACCAGCCAGGAAGATGGACCATGCTGACCTCTTTGGTCACTGATTATGGCCCTTAAGGACAGAACAAGGCCCTCTCCAAGTCACAACAGGAAGGGACACCCTTGAGATTTCTTTAGTCCCCTTGGAGACTTGGAAAAGGATTTTTAACTACCGTCTGAGCAGCTCACATCAGGCCCCAAAGGGAGGAGGATGCAGTCTGTTTGTCCACCTGCCTGACAGCCTGATTCTGGCAAGACATATGAGGCACCCAGTTAGTCTGTGTTTTAGTCCTGCTCAGCTTGAGCAGAAAGAGAACTTGATCACCTCTCGTTATTAGGGCCATCCTTGAGGGAAGGGTGTTGGAATGTTTAACCTCTGAGTGCCTGTTGAATGATTGTGTGAATCAGTGGAATGGACAGTATAAGCAATAGGCTGCTTTATCTGTGCAGCCAAGCTGACATCTGAATAATCTCTCTCTTTTAGTTGCACCCACCTTTTGTCTGTTGTACCATTATTCAAGGGTACAGAATACACATATAGGAA
>RJWT010023942.1:0-16626 GCA_004365215.1 Cuniculus paca | reverse complement strand
GCGCAGGGAGCACAGCGCACAGGGAGCCCGTCCTGGGGACGCAGTGGGGACGCAGGGTTCTCTGCGCGCGGAGATTCCCACGGAGACCGGGCCGCCCAGGGGTGAGGAGCTGCAGGGGCGACGCAGGAACAGCCCGCGGTGGCCGGGAGCCCGAGCCCCAGGAGGGGGCGCTGTCCCCTGCACACACGCAGGGGCCTACGGGGCCCTGCAGTCCACCCACAGCGCTGGGGCTTTACTTTCCCACGTGGGGGATCTGTGCCTCCAGGTCGGTGTGCTTTAAATCGCCTTAATTTTATAGCCCTGAGCTTTTCAGGGTGAGTCCGGGACACAACTGCAAAACCGTTGGGCTCCCCCTCTCCACAGAGAAGAGACTGCAAGACCCCTCCTGAGTGCCTGAGTCTCCAGAGCACCAACCCTATCCATACTATGCGACTAGGTGTTTTTCTATGTAGTCTTTAATATATATATATATATATAATTTATGTCTTATGGACAATAAAAATTAATAGCAATAACATAAAAATAGAAAAAATTAAACCATATGGTGTAATAAAAAGTAGGTGAACTATGATCTCTTCCTCGCTCTTTTTCTCTCAAAACTGTGGATGAGTGGAATGCATTAGAGGATGAAGAAATAACCCAAGGCCCATTGAGTCATCTGACCTTTGACAAAGTGGCTGAAAACCTATGCTGGAGGAAAGTTCACCTCTATAACAGATGGTGCTGGGACAGCAGAAGATTCAGTCTAGACCCATCCCTCTCAGCATGCACTGACCTAAAATCAATATGGGTCAAAGAACTCGTGTTAGAACAGCAACACTTTATGTGCTGGAAGATAAAACAAGAAAAACTCTTAAAGATGCAGGCATAGGCAAGGATTTTTTAAGCAGGACCCAAATTGCACAAGAGATAACACTGAAAATCAGCAAACAGGATCACATCCAATTAAAAAAACTGCACAGCAAAGGAAGCAATCAACACAGTGAAGAGACAGCCTGGGGAATGGGAAAAGGTTTTGCAGCTGTCCTCAGAGTGCTAACATCTGGGATGTGTAAATAGCTAAAAAATACTAGGACCCCCCCCCCCAGAATAAAAGACCGCATGGATAAATGGGCAAGAGAAATGAATAGACACTTCGAAGTACAAATGGCTGAAAAAGATGAGAAAAAAACGTTCAACATCTCTGCACTGGAGAAACTCAAGCTGAAGCAACACAGATGCCATCTTCCTCCAGAAAGGAGGACTAAAGAAATGAGTAAATTGAGAGTTTGCGAAACGTAATTTCACACACCAAGGTAATAGTGAGCAGAGCAAAAGTTCCTACTTGCAGCTCTCCCAGGGGTCGCTATCCAGGGACGGGGGTGACCAACAGAGATGGAGCCTCAGAGAGGCCAAGGGCTCCTGGCCTCACCTCCTGGTGAAGGGTATGGGGGAGTAATTATGAAAATTTACATTGCTTTGACATGAATAGTATTACAGAATTACAGTGATTTTCTTCATTTGTCTGACAATATTGCTTAAAACAAAATGCTATTTTTAAAAGTGACGTTGTGATAATTGATTGATTGTGTCGACTTGAGAACTTTAGCTAAGAGGAGCTTTACTGAATTGGCTCAGCAGTTCTCCACCCTAGGGTGTGGAAGACCCCTCCTAGGGCCTGGATGGTACAAAGGAGAATGAGGAGAAACGGGTCTGCTTCTGTTTCTTTGGAGGAACTTGAGTCCTTGCCTTCACCCTGGAGGTCATCTCCTGGCTTCCAGCGAAGATCCTTCAGTCTTCCTGGGTTGATGCTTTAGCCTGCATCGCTGACCCATCAGACTCCTGATTCAGATTCAAATGAACACTGCAGTGAGCTGCAGGCCTTGCACTGAATCCTTTGGTCTCCACCACGCAGACACCCTCTGCATGCTTTCTCATCAGACTCTGTGGGTGACTACTGTAAGTCAATCATGTAAATCCTTATACATTTTTTTTTGTCTTTTTGAGACAGGGTCTCATTATACAGTACAGGCTGGCCTTGGGCTCACTTTGTAGTCCAGGCTGGTCTCGAACTTGATCCTCCTGCCTCAGCCTCCTGAGTGTTGGGATTACGGGAGTGTGCCACCACGCCTGGCCAATCCTTATACATTTGTATATCTTGGGTTACATCTGTTTCTCTAGTAAACACTGATACAGATGTGCAGTGAAGTATTTCAGAAAGATAACCTCAATATTAACATTGATTTTCAAATAATAAAATAATTAGATCTACAGTGGCCATTGCACTAATCTCTCCTGCTTAGGAATCTTGGTGCTCTCATCACCAGCCAAGAAGCAGGGAGAGACTGGCAGATCGGGTCCTGTGATTCCCCACACCCTCAGTGACCTAAGAGAGGGAAGATCCAGGAGCTGGGAGGAGGTGGGAGACAGAGCAGGGCTGAGCAGAGCCTGGGAGGATGAGTGTGCAGGACCCTGGGTGGGAGGCAGAGCGAGGCAGGGAAAGGACACAGGGGGCTAGTCCCGCTGGATACAGCAGATAGTGGGCTGGGCTGGCCACGGGGCCCTGCTTCCCAAAGGTCCACAGCACCCATCGATGCTGCCATCCCTGGGGACCAGGCTTTTCCCTGAGGATCTTTGGGTGACACCGGAAGCAACAGCAGACTGTGTTGTGCATAGGAATGTGTTAGTCTCTGAGGACATGCGTTCATTCCTTTATTCGCTCCACAATATTTTAAATCAACAGCCAGGAACACTTCAGGGCAATGGATATATGGCTGCTACAGTTAAAATTTCTGTGCTTGCTTAGTCTGGTGGCCCACGCCTGTAATCCCAGCTTGGGAGGCTGAGGCAGGAGGATCACCATGAGTTCTCCACCAGCCTGGATGACATAAGCAAGTACAAGACCAGCCTGAACTACATAGTGAGACCCAGTCTCAGAAAAATTTTTTTTTCTGTGCTTGTCCTCAAGAATCTTATCTTCCAGAGGACAGTCTACTTAACAATAAGTATTTTCTCTGATATGAGGAAAGGGCTGTGAACCAAGCAGCGGTGAGGGAGATGCCACAGGAGGTAGGGATGCCAAGAGGGTGCCCATTAAAAAAGGGAAGTGACATCAGGCAAACAGCCCTGGGAGGAGAGTCCTCGGGAGGGAACTGCTGTGAGGTGTGAATCTCTGATTGGGCTGGAAGAGGAACTCTGTGAGGTTCTGAGTCCTGACCTAACTGTAGGCCACAACCCTGTGAAGTGGACGGCACCTGGACAGGGTCTTGAAACTAGCCAGCATGCTTCAGGGAACATGCTTTGGAAAGAGCCCACTACACAGTCCGCAGATATTGCAAAGTAGAATTTTCCTCCCTCCCAGGCCCCAGGCCCGGACCCCTGCCAGAGGTGAGTGGGCTGCAGTGTCTCCTGCAGCTCTGAAAAGCAGGGCTGAAAATGCTCTTGTGGCTGCTCCATCAGCCACAAAATGTTTTGAAGGAAAATGTTGCAAAGGAAACTGTACATTTGATTAAATTCCACTTTTTATAAAGATTATTTAAAGAAGGGCCAGGGATCTAGCTCAGCGGCCTAAGCGCCTGCCTGGCAAGTGCAAGGTTGTGAGTTCAATCCCCGGTGCTGCAAAAAAAAAAAAAAAAAAGATTCTTTAAAGAAGTTTTCTAAAAATCGTTTTAATACATTGATATAAAACCAAATTCAGTATCTCTGTTCAAAGCAAGAAAGTGTTCTTAAAATACTTTTCAACTCTTAGCAATAGTTATGAAGAACTGGCTTAAAATAAAAACCATTTTTGTGAGGCAGGCCTGGTGCCTCACACCTGTAATCCCAGCACTCGGGAGGCTGAGACAGGAGGATCATTTCGAGTTCGAGACCAGCCTGGGCTACAAAGTGAGCTCAAGTCCAGCCTGAATGGCATAGTGAGACGCTGTCTCAAAAAGACAAGGCTGGGCCAGGGTTCTAGCTCAGTGGCCTAAGCGCCTGCCTGGCAAATGCGAGGTTGTGAGCTTGATCCCTGGAGCCAGAAAACAAACAAACAAACAAAAAAACCTTCTTATGCCTTATCATGAAAATTCCTTGTGTTTACCCCTGTCTTCATCAGGTTTTGATTACTTAGGAAAACTGAGTCTCAAAAAATAGGTTTGTTAGGGCTGGGGATCTAGCTCAGCGGTCTAAGCACCTGCCTGGCAAGCGCAAGGTCGTGAGTTCAATTCCCGGTGCCAAAAAAAAAAAAAAAAAAAAAAAAAATATATATATATATATATATATATATGCTGGGTGTGGTGGCTGTAATCCCAGCACTCAGGAGGCTGAGACAGGAGGATTGTTGTGAGTCTGAGACCAGCCTGGGCTACAAAGTGAGCCAAGGCCAGCCTGAACAGCATAGTGAGACCCTGTCTCAAAAAGAGAAGGGCCGGAGATCTAGCTCAGTGGCCTAAGTGCCTGCCTGGCAAGCACAAGGTCATGAGTTCAATCCTAGGTGCTGCCAAAAAAAAAAAAAAAGGGGGTTTGTTTAAGCTTCTATTTGCTTTTCAGTCCTTTACATGGTCACTTTATAATTCTGGTTAAATTTGGCTTATAACTGAGAAAACAGACAATTACTGAAAATCGTATTTGAGTTCAAACAATCCTATAAAATCGGTAAAAACTTGATGGTCCCGATATAGTGCTGTCAGGGTTTTAGGAGTTGCTAAGCTCTCACTGAAATCCCAGGCGCGGCTGTTCTGTCACCCACTGCTTGAGTCTTCTCTAAAGCGCTCGCACTGTAGGTATTAGGTGGCATTGAGCTGCCGATCCGGAGTAACAGATGGTTTTCCTCAAAAACCTTAGTGTAAGGACAGTTTCCAGGAGCTAAGTACCCTGAGAAATAAGGCGGGAGCGAGCTGTGTCTGCTTCTCAGCTGGCTCGGGCGCGGCCCTCAGGAGCCGGTAGGGCGGTGTAGGGAGGAGAGCACGTCCTCGGGACGGGCACCCTGGCTCCGCCGCCGCGTCCCCTCCTCGGCCCCCACCGAGGCCAGGGCGGCTCGGGGTCCTGCGCATGCCCACGCAGGGCCTCACCCAGCTGCTGAGGCAGGACCGCGAGCGGCGCCGCAGCGCCACCGTGTGGCCACAGGGCTGAGCACAGAAGCCGGGCCCCCAGGTCCCCTCCTCCCCAGGACCCTGCTTCCCGGCACCAGGCCAGGGCTGTGGACACCCCGGCGTGACACCGTCACGAGTCAGGTTCCAGGTGCAAAGTGTTTCCTAAAACCCGCACTGATATCCGTGTTTCCTGTTCGCTGATGACCACAGGGCAGAGTGAGGTCTCCAACCCACAACGGCAGGTTTTCAGGTTCATGGTGAACCCACATGCAGAGTCTCCTGGAGAGGACCCTGGACCCTAGGTCCCTGTCACTTGATCCAGCTGCTCCCTCTGGGCCTGGCCCCATCCCCTATGAATCAGTCCAGTGGGTCTCCCACCCTGGGGTTCTGGGAGGAGCCCTGGGGCCTCAGGCCAAGGAGGGAAGACTGCTGTGGGAGTGAGTACAGAGGAAACGGGGACATGGTGGCTAGTGGCTCCAAGGTGGGGCGTGGGTGGAGTCAGGAGGGGGTGACCTGGGGAGGAATGGTTCTGGGGACCTCTGTGAATTGTTGGAGGGGCTCCGCATCCTGGGCCGTAGTGAGTAAAAGGAAGTCACCTGTGCTACTCCCGTAGGGACCATCCCTGCTCCCTAATTCCCAAGCTTTGCAAGCGCCACAACCTAGGATAGGCTATCAGATCACATGGGAGTCCCACGCTGGGTGACCGCTGTCACAGGCCTCTGCTGTCACTTCCTTCACTATGACACTGAGAGCCCCTGGGCCAGGCCGAGGAGCCCTGAGAAAGGAGCATTGGACCAAAAGTTCAGGGAAGGACCTAGGCCACCAATTCCCCATTTTCCAGGTTCACGGACCCCGTTCCAAGTCTCGGCTCACAGTTCCTGGACCATGGAGTCTGTCTCTTTCCCTCGGGTGACCCCAACCCTCACACTGAACCACTCTGGCCCCCTGCTGTGACTGCCAAACCATGAACTCAGGACCTATGTGGCCTGACAACAAAGCTCACTTCTGCCACGATGGCAGACACAAGACTTCAAGGGTCCACAAGCCCGAAACTCCCACCCTACAGCTGCACCACGGCTGTATTCTGGGCGGCAGCCACGCACGGCCCTGTCGCCTGGAGGTTCACCTGCCGGACGCAAGACACATCGGAGGCCCGCGGCAGTCAGGGCAGCCGGTCTGCGGTGCTTATGGAGCAAGACCACAAGTTTCGGAGGACGCGGGCATCACGCCTGCTGAGGGCTCAGGAAACTAAGACAAAGTGGTGGGCACTGACACACACCACAGCCATGTGGACCGCAAAGTTCCTAAGTTGAAATCCAACTCCCTTTGTGACTGCACTTGGAAATAGAGACAGTACAGGTGTCGTTGGGGCTACATGGAGTGACAAGGGTGGCGCCTTCACAGGATAGGACTATTTATAACCGCAGGAAGAAACCTCAGAAACCTCAGTCTCTCTCCATCTCTCTGTCTTACTCTGTCTGTCTTACTCTGTCTAGTCCGTGTCTGTCTGTCTCTTTCTCTGTGTCTCTCTGTCTTTATCACTCTCTTTACTTGGCCCTGTGGTATCTCTCTCTGTGGCACTAAGCACAAAGACCATGAGAGGACACAGCAAGGCCACCAAAGCAAGCCACCAGAGGGTCTTCACCAGAAGTTGAGTTCGCCAATATCATGTCTTAGACGTGGAGCTCCCATGACTGTGATGAAAGCATTTCTGCTATTTCAGTCACGAAGCTCACAGTGCTTGGTTATGGCAGCCCAAACTGTTAAAGATACTATATAGAGAACCCTTTCCTGTCCTCCTTGCAGTTCAGGAAGGTTTATAATTATAATCCCAGGGAGAAGTTATTGGAATTCCAACCAGTTAATTCCAATCTACCACTTCCTGTGCAACCCACGGCGAGAAGAAAAACACTGAGACATATATGCAGTTGTGGGGAGCCAAGGGGTCCTAGGTCCACCCAAGATGGTGGCTCACTGGAACAAAGGCCTGGACCCAGAGCCCTTCCCAGGTTTTACTGATCTTCCATGAGGGGCGTGGCTTGGGAATGAGTAGCGGGAAATACGTGACTACCATGATTACCATGAGCTAGTTAGGTAGGTCTGAGATCATCTCTGTGATATGTAGAGGGCAAGAAATGCAGTGGGAGCGCAATCTACATAAGAATTAAAGCCAATTGAAGGGATAAAGAGATAACCTAGCCAGCTCAGTATGTATCAATACATGGAGATAAGGCCGAGTTTATCCAAAATGGAGATAGTGGCTCATCTTTTCAAGGACCGTCATCTCTGGTTTCCCACAATACTACAAAACTAAACACCCAGGACACCCTCTTTGCGTCTCAGATTCACCTTTAACGGATTCTGACCACAGCATTTATGTGTTCATCTCATAAATAATTCGGCTTCTCTGACCTGAAACTTAACCATGAAGGGTATTGGCAAAGTCAGATCCAAATTGAGGAGCAAAGAGTCTACAGAAAATGGAAGGACCAAGAACACTGCAGAAATAAGGAAGCCTTAGGAGTGTTTCTAAAGCTAGAGAAATAGGAATTGATTCACAAGTTAGTGATAAACATGGCTTTGTATCATCTTCACCAGAAACAATGACAATAAAAGAAAGCAAACAATGCATGCAATAAAAAATGTAAAAAAAAATCCAAGTTGCTTACACTGAAAGGGGCTAGCTTTGCAAATTTAGGTACATACCCTCTAGCTGTTTATCTTGATGGTCCCTTTTGATGTAAACTTAATCAAATATGTTTAGGTTCACTGGTTCAACAAATATGCATTAAGTACACAACTGGGCAAGCAATATTGTAATTGCTGAGATAAAATAGAGGGAAAAAAAAACCTGTCAAAAACTCATCCTTTCACAGGCTTCTCATTATAGTTTAGGAGATGGAGAATAAAGAAAATGACTGAATGATATGTTCTATCCAGTCGTGATTTATGCTGAAGAGAAAATCCAGGCAAGGAAAGTCTGTAGAGAGTAGTGAGTGCTTGATTTAGTTACTTTTCTCTCATTGCTGAGACAAAACACCCAACACCCAAAGTTAAAAGGGGAAAGATTTATTAGCTCACTGTTTATGTACGTTTCAGTCCATAATAATCGACGAGCTCCAAGGCAGGATGGCTTAGCAGAGTGGGCATCACAGAGGGGATCAGTCATGGCACACATAAGTTAGCAAAACAAGAAGAGAGAAAATAGCTAAATCAGAATTTGGTTCCAGATTCTGGTTGTTGCTGTGACTGTACCTAACAGTGTGTTCAGGAGCCTTGGGACTGGCTTGTGGGAACGCTTTGGAAAGGCTCAGAGATTTTGACAAAAAAAGTAGATCTGGAAAGTCTTAGGGTGTACTTGATGGGAGATTCTAGTCAGAGTTCATAAGACCAGAAGGGTGATAGAAATGCTGCCAGTGAAGACCAGGTTCAGGAGGTTTCTGCTGGGAACAAGGACTGCACTGATTGACTATTGGATTTCAGATGATGTGTGTTATGGCTTTAAAAAACCTTTGTTTGCATTTTCCTCATGTCCGGAGACTTTGCCTGAGATTGAGATTAAGAGTGACAGACTAAGTAATCTTATAGAAGGGGCTGGGGATTTAGCTCAGCAGCCTAAGTGCCTGCCTGGCAAGCACGAGATTGTGAGTTTGATACCCAGTACCAAAAAAAAGAGTAATCTTATAGCAGAAATTTCAAGGCAGTCTAATGTTGAAACTGTGGCATGGATACTGTTGGGGACTTTTAGCAAGATTTATGTTGAGGGCTGGGGATTTAGCTCAGCGGCCTAAGTGCCTGCCTGGCAAGTGCGAGGTCTTGAGTTCAATCCCCGGTGCCACAAAAAAACCAAAAAAATTTATGTTGAGAATCAAGAGCAAACAGTCCAGAGGATGATTTAAAACATTGTGAATTTGACCGGAAAGGAAGTCTCAGTAAATCTGTGGACTGCAAAGATGAACAGGACAATAGAAAAGATGGCCTGAGGGCATCGCAAGAAGCAGCAGAACTCCACCCTTTGCAGCCTCAACATTGCAAAAGTAAAAGACTTCAGCTGGAAAGAAGCCCCCAGTACCATGTTCCAGAATGGCGGTAGCCTAGGGAAGTTGTTCCTCGGGACTTTCTTTTTAGGCACCTGACAGCCGAGAGAGAAGGAAGGCTGGCTACTGCTCCACCTTGCAGCAGAAGTTGGCAGCATCCACATGGTGCTGGCTTTAGGTACATGCAGAAGGCAAGAGCTGTGGGGTCAGGAAGGCTTCCAACTAGATTTCAGAAGAAGGCTTGGGAGGCCAGGCAGCGTGTCCCTGAGAAGGTAGTATGTGAAACTGTGCATATGAAGCCAGTGGTGCAGTGGAGATCCCAGAAGTTTGGAGAAGCATAGACTGTCTGAGGGAAACTGTAAGAAGGGAGCACAGCAGGCCCAAGAGAGAAAAGTAACTAAAAGACAGTGTGCAGTTTGGAATTGTCCAGAAGGTAGGCACCACTGAGAAAAAGGCAAGAAAGACATGAGAAAGGAGACCTAGGAAAATCAGAGGCGTTCCAAGTAGGAGGAAGAGCAAGTGCTAAGGTCCTGGGGTGGGGTGCACTGCTTAGATGAATTTCCGTGTAGCATATCTAACTGGCAAATTGCTTATCCAAAATATTGAAAACAAAACGTCCCCGTAGGCCCATGCTCCTCTAACACAGGGGAGGTGTTACGCTGAGTGAGAACCTGGACAAGAGGTGGAGTGTTGTCCAGCAGTGGGCAACTCTGCAGCTCTCCCTCGGGAGCCTGAGCTGTGAGAGATGCATGCTGGGTTAAGAGCTGCCCACATCACATGCTCATTGCCCCCTGCAGGGCCTTCCCTCTGAATTCCTTCAGCTCGTTGGAAAGGACACTCGCTAGCAGGGTCTCGGGTCTATGTGGAAAGGGCTCCACTAGTGTGAATGTTCATTATTTCCTCTCAGTCTTTCTCTGAGAAAACAGATACTTAACAAACTCACATTTTATATTCTTTCAAGACAATAATTGTGAATAATTTCCATTTTTTGCTCATGACATTTTATTCACAAGTCTACATGGCAAAATCTGTAAACACATCACAGTGTTTTCCCACCTTGCGTTAGCTCCTTTCCCCTTTGTGTTTCTCAGCCCCTCAGGTGCCAGAGAGCAGTGAACAGCACTGGGTACTGTACACCAAGCTGACTGCAGCCCACATCAACAGAATGTTGGAATTTTTGTGCTGGCTTTGCTTCTCATGGCCCCACAGCCATTGTGTGTTGTGATATAAGCCATGGGCATCCTTTGGCCACATCAGAAAGTAAACACTCACTCTTCATTATCACATGATAGCAAAGGCACGGTGTGACCATTTTGTGTTCTCTAATGAGGAAGATCGAGTTCACTGGGCACTGATCCTTGGTCAGCCACTGTTTCTTTTTAATTTATGACCAAGATTAATAGATTCAAACTTTTTGTCTTTTTTTTTTTTTTTTTTTTTTTTTGGATACAGGGTCTAGCTCTGTAGGCCAGGCTGGCCTCAAACTCATGGCAATCCTGCCTCAGCCTCCCGAGGGATTACAGGCAAGCACCATCACGCCCAGCCAGGTACTCTAGCTATCTCTATCCGTTTCCACGGCATGGAGCAGACCTCCATGGGAGACTGAGGCCAGTCCCCAGGGGTGAGTGGAAGCAAGACACGTGACCATGAGCTGGCAGGGCAGTGACTACTGACAGGGACCTCTCTCCAAGCTGTTGTCTGAGGATCATTCGACGCAGTGCTCCCAGCGTGCCCTGTCTTAGGCAATGGGACATCTGCACCTCCCAGCCCTCCCACCTGGTATGGCTGTACCCACTCCCCCTCACCACGCCTGGTCCCTTAGCCTTCCCTTCTCCATCCTCAGCCGGAGCTCAGGGCCCTCCACACATGGGACGACTGTGACAATCTGATGAGGACCACCGTGCCTCACCTGTCCCAGATGGACCACACTAACCTGCATCCCACACACTCTTGCACACAGTTTAGGAAACAAAGGGGTTGGAACTCTGAAGATCAAGGGTCTCACTCAGTCCCTGTCACATTCTGGCTCAGGAATGAAAGGGAACTCAGGCCCACAGACAGTCTCTGGGTGCTTCCTGCCTGCCCCTCACCCCAGGGACTTCTCCTGGTCCCGAGGCAGTGCCCGCCTCATCCGAAATCCTCCTCCCTCAGACACCTTGCTTCCTCTGCACCTGGGCCCGGCCCTGGGTGCTGCCTCCTCTGCTCCTTCCCCTCCGGGAAGGGACAAGGGGCTCTGCCTAGGAGCCGCTCCAGTGAGGTCCGAGCTTGGCTGAGGCCGGAGAAGGGAGGCTAAGAGGACAGGGTGGTGAGGAGGACAGATGCACCCTAGCCCGCGGGAAGGGACGGGAGGAGCAGAGCTGTCCGTAGCGTCATTTTCCTTTCGTCCACAAGGGGGCGACCTTCCCAGCACCACAGCAGGGAAAGAGCAGCAAGGATGTGGGGCCGAGGCCGGTGAAAGAACAGAAAGCGGTTTCTCCCTCTGCTGAGCTCGACCTCTTACACTGACACCAGTGCCACAAAATAAAAGGTTCCGAGGATGCAACTCAGTGGTAGAGCACTTGCCTAGCAAGGTCAATGCCCCAGGTTCAATCACCAGAAAAGAAGAGAACAGAGTCGATAACCCAGAGTTTTCAAAACTGGATAAAAGACTTGAACAGATAGATTCAGGAAACTCTGTGAGCATAAAGCAGCATGTAAATAACTGAAATCATATCTAGTCAGACAGGAAAAAGGAAGGAAACAGAAAATCTGGAAACAACTAGAGGAGAAGGATAGACCACACACAGAACAGTAATAAGAATGAGCAGTACGTGACTTGCTAACGCATAATCAAAAGCAACAGACATCAGAAGACAATGCAGTGACATTTAAAGTGCCGTAAGAATATTGTCTATCAACTGAGACCTCTATATCCAAGAAAAAATATTTCTGCCTCAAGATACCGGTCAAGGTAAGAAAAGTCTAAAGACTCAGAAACTCAAACTGCGAAGAAACACAGCACTACTAATCCACACAACAACATGGATGAACCTCATGTGCATTTCACCACATGAAAAAAATCCCGTAAAAGGTTACATATTATCTGAATCCATTCACTTGTCATTCAAGGAATAGCAGATCTCGAACTGCAGAAAATAATTGGGGTTGTAATCAAGGTTTGGGCAAGAGAATAATAGAGAAGATTGACGTACAATCTTTTAAGATGAAGGAAAGGTTCTCTGCAGTTCCTGGTTTATGGTGACAGAATTCCCATGCACTTGTTAATGTAACACAATGTCAGCGGAATGTACAGCAGGACACATTAAAGAGTATAAACTTATGTTTACAAACTGATTCATAAGTGCATAGCCTGAATCCCAGAAAATAAGGCCTAACTGGAAAATCAACCTTAAAAGCTAGAGGTCAAATATACCATCTCCAATCACCATGCCACTACGGAGTAGCCACTGAGCATGATGATGGTGAGTTATAATTTTCTGCATGAGAGTGACCATCATTATGGAAATGACCAGTGCTTATTATCTGTTTAAGTCTTATTTCCAGGGAAACACAGTACATAGGTTACTATGTACACTTACACATATTAATTTGCTTTTATAGGATTTTATTCACACTGCATGGTACACAGGTCTTCAAGCCTAATTATTTCTACATTGTAGGTTCAAACCTGAGCTGGTGTCAATATGCACAGCTGCACACCAGGGAGAAACGATCCCTGCCTCCATCTAGCATCAGTAGCAAATAAAACCCGTCTTCCTCAAGACCACACACCCTGCTTCCTGTACACTGAGGAAACTTCCAATGTATGTATTTAACTTTGGAAGTGCTGGGGAGGGGGGTATGTTATTATTGTAGTTACTAAAGTAGAGAGGACCACACAGTTGGGGACCTTACCTGTTGTGGGTGACACAGAAGCAAATGTTCAGGAGACCATTTGTCACCCATGAAGAAGGTCTGTGCTGATCAACTCCAGTGTCTGTCCTCTTCCTGGGGACCCTTAAGGAGGAGTCCCTTTGCTAGTCAGCTGAGGGTTTTTTGGCTCAATTCAAATGGAAATTGTAAATCAACAAACTGCAGCTCTGGTAGCACTCCTGATGGCACCAGATGACGACAGTTGACACAGCTAGATGCTGGTCACTGTCACTGCTCGCCATCATCATCCAATGCCAGGTTGTGCTGGACACCGTAGGTCAGCTCTGCCAGGTGTCAGGTCTCTGCTGCTTTTGGCTGTCATGTCAGATTCCAGCTTGTGCTGGGCACTGTGGGTCGACTCTGCCGGGTGGAAGGTAACTGCCGCTGGTCTTCATTAGCTGCTGTTCTTCCTTGGCTGCGCAGAGATCTTCAGTGTTGACAGCTGTTTATTTGCTTTGCCCACACCACTCAGGATATCAATTTACAGGACATGTTGGCGCCCACGCGAAGACATAACCGACAAGCAGGTTTACAGAAACACAAAGAGTCTTTCCTGCAGCTGGGCCTGTGCTGCGGCACAGAGCGGGTGGTCCACAGGAAGGAGCGCTCCTAGGCTGAAACCCCGAAGTCCCTGGGAAGTGTTACTTACATAGAAACTTGCTGTGAATGGTAGGCATACAAATAAGGGATCCAGATTCCGCCCTTCCTGATCTTAGCTACTCCAGTGTCCTACCTGTTCCCAAAAGTGCGGTACTCTTCATGGGAGTGCCTAGAGAGGCCAAGGTCCCGCATGGCCTCACTACACTCCAGAGGAGTGGAGAATGGCAGTTTCATTGCCAGGGAGGACCACTGTTACAGAGCCAGGAAGGCCTGTCCCAGTACACTGGGGTGCAAGGGGCATGAAGGGGAAGAAGGAGGGGCAGACTTTAGACATGTCACACTGGTGTCCCTTGCAGCGGATGACAGAAACATACTTGCAAAGACAGACTGCTCTGAAACATAACAATCTAACCTTTATCAAAGAAAGAGGAAAGACGAAAAAAGAAAAGGAAAGGAAAATAACAAAGAGGACAGGCCACTCTACCCTAGTGTCTGGGCTTTTCCAGAGAGAAAGAAACAAAACTGCCTGAAGCTAAGACATGTCACTACACTTTGCATGCCTTTTTTAAGAAATGAACTAACTGGAAAATATTATCATAATTTAAACTGTCATTCTGTGTCCATCTCTTGCCATTCCCCACTGTGTAATACACCCAAATCACACTGCAATAGTAAGTAAGTTATTTCTTTTCTTTCTTTATTTTATTTTATTTTTTTTTGCAGCACCAGGGATCAAACTCATGACCTCGCGCTTGCCAGGCAGGCACTTAGGTCACTGAGCTAAATCCCCAGCCCTTGTATTTTTGAGACAGGGTCTCCTTATGCCATTCAGACTGGCCTTGAGCTCACTTTGTAGCCCAGGCTGGTCTCGAACTTTCAATGATCCTTCTGCCTCAGCCTCCTGAGTGCTGGGATTACAGGCATGCGCCACTAGGCCCGGCTTGTAAGTTATTTCTTTTTCCAATTGGCAGGGTCAAATTTTTCTCTGTGTTGAAGGATATGGCCTAATGGCAAGGTTGCTACTATCTTCACGGAGTTTCTCACATTATTCTCCTGGCACATCTTGAGGCGTGGGGCAGAGAAGAGTGGGATGCTTCAGAGGGTATCCCTTGCAGAAGAAGGTAGACCTGTGAGTTCACAAGGCATCCTTTACGACACTTGAGTACTGGACAGAAATCTCTGCTGAAAGGTCTGGCAGCACTGGTGCCTTCTTTTTTTTTTTTTGGTATGGGGGATTGAACTCACAACCTCGCGCTTGCCAGGCAGGCGCTTGTGCTGCTGAGCTAAATCCCCAGCCCTGCACTGGTACTTTCTTATTACTTTTTCCTTAGGCTTAGAACGCTCCAAACCATGGCCCACTGGTTCCTTGTGCTTTGGTACTTTAAGGCAGTAGAGGTAGACATTGATGGAATCATTTCTATCATACTGAGACTGGTGTGAAGAGGGATTTCAACAACTTTTTTAGTTACCTCTACTGCTCGTTTCAGCTAGGGACCCACAGCATGATGTGCAACAACTCACTCTGCAGCTTCAGACTTGTAAGTTTTCCTAATGTGGAGTTTTATTTATTTATTTATTTATTTTAAAGAGAATAAAATCCAACAAAACAAAACAGGGTAAAACCAATTCAAACAAAGCAGTGAAAGTGGTACAGAAATTCAAAGCAGGATAATAGGAAATCAACAATGTTTATCATAATATATCTTGTTATCTTATGGGGTGTTCTTATTTACATTTTATGTTTTATATTAGGCACAAAATCTTTCTATCATTTTATTCTCACTACATGAAGATTTATTCATATAGCTTCTTGTTCTTTTTTTCCTTTTTCCTCTACTTCTTTTCCCCCTCTTCCTCCTCCTCATTTTCTGGTCTTTTTGAGACAGGGTTTCACTATGCAGTTCAGGCTGGATTTGAACTCACTTTGTAGCCCAGGCTGGCCTCAAAGTCACAGTGATCCCCTTGCCTCAACCTCCTGAGTGCTGGAATTACAAGTGTACATCACCACGCCCAGTAACAGCTTCTATTAATGTTGGAAATGTGGCTCACATCTGAAAGAGTACAGCCCCAGATCACAGAAAGCCTCTTTCTTGAAGGAACACACTACATTTTCCTCTGAGTGTATACTTCTTTAGTCTGTCTAATCGATGCCTCTCAGTGATGCATTCTCAAATTCTTTCTGTGATGAGAATCAACAACTTACTTATCAGGCTGAGCTGAGGTCCTTGTCTCTTCTTCCAGAAAGGTCCTTGATCTCTATTCAGTGACACATAGAGTCTGAACTCTAATCTCACTGACTCTCAACAACTTCCCTATGTAAAATTTTCAGAGGGGACCTAAATACATCTGCACTCCTGTCTTGGTTACTTTTTTTCGTTGCTGAGACAAACACCTGAAACCCAAAGTGAAGCAAGGAAAGGTTTATTTAGCTTACAGTTTTTGGAGATTTCAGTCCATAATCAGCTGGCTCCAAGGCAGGGTGGCATGGCACTGGGGCAACACTTCAAGGCAGCAGCCAGAGCAAAAGGGCAAACACAAGCCTCTTCTCCATCCCTTAAATTGTATACAGTCTCCCCCTCCCCCCTTCAGGGTGGGTGTAACCCTCACAAAATGTCCTTGCCCTCCTTTGCACAGGATGAGGATATTTACAAAGTAAGAACCCTGGCTCCCTGCTGAGTCTCTAGGTTAAACTTTTAAAATTCTCAAGTTGACACAATGTATCAACCATAACAACTCCCCTTAAGCTCACTGTTTTCAAAAGTCAGTTCTTCAGAGAAGCCTTGATTAGGTCATCTTTACTCAGTCTCATGCTCTTATAACCCATTTATATTTTCCTTCATAGAAGTTTTCACATTTGTAATTTTATACTTAGTTGTGGGATTCTTTAATATTTGTTCTCCTCCATCATGCAGTGATTAGGCTTTCACCATCCCAGGGATTGAGAGATCAGGGCACCATATTCTTAGTGATTACGTTTTAATGAGATGGCTCCAGATCATCTAAAAACACATTTATGAACTCAAGAA